>QJOA01000530.1:0-45559 GCA_004155915.1 Monosporascus sp. CRB-9-2 | reverse complement strand
AACCAAAAAAAAAAAAAAAAAAAAAAAAAACTTAGTTTTAAACGGCTTGGTTTTATATACGAAATAGCCTTATTTCTATTATAAAACCGATTTAACGGTAAACCTTTCCGAACTGATATTTTTTCTATTCTGCGAAAATTAACGTCGAATAATAAAAGATCGATTATTAATCGAACTTCTAACCTAAATACGCGAACGTTTCCTGTTCGGATTTATATGTTAAAAATATCGCTAATTTGTTGCTTGCGTAACGTATTAGGAAATATGTCGGGGTTAATTAGTATGACGGCTGGGCTAGTTAACCAACTATTAAACCTAGCCGTATGGTTTATGTTAGTAGTTATATCGTATAAGTTTGAGCAATAAGATAATTACTAGTTACGTCTGGTAATAGCCGATAACAGGAGGTAATCTGGGTAATTAGGTTATATTATAAGCTGGTAAGCTACCTAAATAAATAAGAAATTAATAAGTGTATATATATCGTAATAGACTTAAAAGGCTTCAGCGGTTTAAACCCTTGAGCTCGTTAAAGCCCTTTTGTTATGGCTGCACCCCGTACCACAGCGCCATGGGCAAAAGATTGGCGATTGATCGTAATAGTTGGCGATCAACTGGGTGCTTATAGTTGTATAACAGCTACTCCGCGCTACGGATGACCAGGCCGTAATACGTTGCTCCCCCTCTTAATGCTTGGCCCCCAAGCCGAAAGGGTTATCCCGTACGGCGATAAGGCGAATCCCAAACCTTATCGGCGAGGCCACAATTACCCAACCTCCAAGGTTTACCCCGTACTGCCTACGTACGTTCAGGACAAACCTTATAAGTAATATTAATCCGGGGATCGAACCCAGCACTGGTAAATTACCTGCCGTCTTGCGATCAAAGTATTATGGCTGCACCCCGTACCATACCGCTATAGGTAAAAGATTGGCGATTGATTGCAATGGTTGGCAATCAACTGGGTGCTTATAGCTGTATAACAGCTACCCCGCGCTACAAATGACCAGGCCGTAACACCTTTAAGCTAGTCACGTAACTTTAGGTCGTGATCGGAGTTCTCGTTTATATCGTCCGACCGTCGTTAGAGAAGCTAAGCTTATTAAGTTATAATGCGATTTCCCCTTTTTAAGGTTTTTGCTTTTAAAGATTTTCTATATGCTTTATTAGTAAGTGTTTTGTTATTAATCTTTTTATTTTTTTATTATATCGGGTTCTATAAAAAAGCTGGATTTAAAAACAATCTATTAATGCTTTTATTTTGTTAAAGCGAAAAAACCGTTTAGATTTTACTATATTACCGGAAATTGCTTGTTTTCGTTATAAATCCGAAAGCAAGATTTGTAAGATTTATAACAATTTTAAGAAATGTCTGTATTATAACGAATATAGGGGTCTTTACAACCTTTTCGATTTTTTAAATCCGAAAATAAAAAGCTTTTTTAAAAAAAAATCGTTTAAAATATAAGAAAAACCAAATTTATAAAGCTTTTCGTTTTGTTATTAATAAATTAAATCGTTTTTAATTATTACGAAAGCCTTTTCTTTGTTCCGGAATTAAAATATACCGTGGTGGGATTTAATGTATAAAGATAATAAAAGAATATAAGCGTATAAAAACTGCATAAAAATATTAAAGGTTAAGATAATTACGTTATTACAGAATGCGGTAAAGCGCGATTAGTTAATATTAAATATAAATTAAAGTTCTTTTGTCTTTAATAATTTTAGCGTTTTTAATAAAAGCTTTTTAAAAGATATTAAGTATTTATAAGATTTTTAATTAGTTTTTAAGTATTTTCGAAAATAGATGATTATGTTATTTAATTAGGTATTAACTTAACCTTTTGTTTTCGAGTATTAAATATCGTTTTTATTTTATATATTTAAAAAATCCTTTATTTTTATTTCGTTTTATTTATTATAACTTTGATCGTATTATTTGTTATTTGGAATAAGGAAATATAAAATAAAAGGCCTGGTTGAATAAGGTAATTTATAAATAATATAACGTAAAAAATGTTAAACTTTACGCGGTACACATTAAGAATAAACCTTAAAGGCAAACCTTAACGGTAAACCTTAACTGCGCATTAAAGGCTGTAAAAAGAAAATAAAAACGGGATACTATTAAGAACTATTAAATATAGCGATCGTAAAAAGATTAAAACTTAGAGATAATAATATAGAGTTTATAATAAACCTTATTATAATATATATTTTTATTAAAAAGTTATAACTACGGTTAGCAAAGAAAAGTATAGTTAGTTTGAATTAATTTAAAATGTTATAGTTAAATTATTTAAATTATTATTATAAAGTATTAAAAACCCGTTCAAAATAGTAGTATATTCGAACTAATAGCATAAAACGTTGTTACTTATTTAATTATTAAGCTTTAAAAATTTAAAACACTTGTTTACTAATATTATATCGAAATTTTACTTCTTTTAAAGCTTTTTAGCTAGTTTTTTTTAAAACCCAGACTATTTATAAAAATGTACTCTTTTTATAGTTTATATTACCTTTTTCGATAAGCTTAACTTTAACAAGATCTTTATAACACCTTAATTAAAACTACTCCGTAAACGTAGCTTTACTTTAAAAAAAGGGGTTAATATTTATAAGACGAGCTTTAATGGTTTTAATATAACCTACGTCTGTTAAATTATTACACCCAGCTGCGGAACATATGTTTTAATAAAGCTGTAGCCTTTTTTTGTTTAATTTACTGTAATATGCTTGCCTAGCTAATAAAACAATTTAATCGTAAGTTTATTTATTATCTAAGGTCGGAGATTAGTTTAAGTCCCTGTTAATTTATACAACCCGTACGCGACCTGGTAACCCCCTAAAGCCTTAAAAGACCTGAAGTGACCTAACCTGACCTGACTGACCTTATCGCGGACCTAGCTTCCTGTCGACGGCCTGGCTCGCCGACGACCTGGTCGACCATTCAATCTCAAAGCCCTGGAGCCCTGGAAGCCCTGGAAGATTTAGCCGACCGTCGAGCCGGAAGCCCTTAGCTAACCGTCGACTTGGCTAACCGGTAAGGGAGGTGTCGGAGCGGGTTGCCAAGCTCTTCGCCCTAGGGCGGATCGCGGATCGCGAGGCCTGCGCCAGCAGGCCGAGCTGACCGTCATACGCCAAAAGCCGGTCCGTACGGACAGGTTTTGGTACGGTTAGCATTCGGTCAACGCCTTTAAAATGAGGGAATATTGTGTTGCCGCGCCGCTCCGGTAGCCTTGCGCCTCGGATTACTGACTAGGGCTTCCTTAAGCAGCCATATGCTAACAGTATTTATTTACATTATTTATACAATCCAGGCATGGCCTTAATGTTTGGGGTCTGCTGAAATTCGTATATATGCATATAAGTCTTACAAGATTTCATATGGCGGCGGTGGATGTCTTAAACCGGAAGTAGTTCGGTACGTATATCGTCATCGTCTTTACACTCGCAGCGAATGCGTCCGCTCTTTCATCGTGGCATAGTGCCTATATCTAGCATATGTCCCATTTTCTCGATCTGGATCCGTGTTAGTTTGGACGTGAGGCATGGGGTACTTTCTGGCGCATCGTAGGTAGGAGTTTCGCAAGACGGCGAGAGCAGCTTACCTTCGTCTTCAGATAACCTTCCACCTCGCGGCTCGTGAACCCCCCCTTCCCTTTCCAGCCCAGGGGCACCATGGCGACGCGCTCCGTGACGCGGATCTCGCGGTTCGGGCCCTCGACAGCTCTGATCTTGTCGGGGTTATTGGTCAGCAACTTGATATCCCTCTGTCCGAGGTCCAGTAACATGGCGGTCGCGAGCCCGTAGCTCCGGGCGTCCGCGGGGTGCCGCAGCAGCAGGTTCGCCTCCACCGTGTCCGATCCCAGGTCCTGTAAGTTGTACGCCTTGAGCTTCTCGCCGAGCCCGATGCCCCGGCCCTCCTGGCGCAGGTAGACGATAATGCCGCCGCTGCTCGCGTTGCTTGGCAGCGACATCAGCCGCGCCGCCTCGTCCAGCTGCTCGCCGCAGTCGCAGCGCGCCGACCACGCCGTCTCACCCGTATAGCACTCCGAGTGTATGCGGACGAGCGGGGGGGCCTGGGCTGCGGACGTCTCGCCGGCGTCGTCCGAGCCGCCGCTCATCATGCCGCTCTTCGTCCTCCCGGGGAACAGCCTGCCGGTGTATGCGCCCCTCACCATGCGGTCCATCTCGGTCTCGCCCTCGCGAGGCGCGTCGAGTGACTTGCTCCTGATGTGCGGGCCAAAAACGATGGCCAGATGTTCCTTGTTATCCACGTTGTTCGTGTATAGGTGCAGGAACATCTCCGTGCCCGTCACCGTAGGTATCCGTGCGCGAACGATGCATTGGACAGTAGGGAGCGTCTCGAGGAGGCGGGGCCGTTTCGTGCCACAGCCGCCAGAGGGAATGGAAGAGTCGACAGGGACGCCGCGGGGCTGTTCGCTGGTCGGCGTCGCGATCCCGGGGGTGGCCGGGGGTGTGAAGGCCGGCGACAGAAGCGACGGCGGAGGCGGCTGGACTGCATTGGACGATGGAGTGGACGTGGTGGTAAAGCCGGCGGGCTGCGCAGCTCCGGATAGAGACAGTGCGTCCCGGTCTACGACTGTGGCTCGTGTGTCGGCCTCGCTGTCCCTAAAGGGTCGCGATCGTGGCGAGTAAAACGACGGGAGATCTGTAGTGTCCTGGTGCCATTGCTGCTCTCGGGATGACCCGCTATCCATTGGCGTTGAGTTGAGATCCGGCATCGGCCTCACCCGAGCAATACAAGTTTACAGATTATTCGGACGGGGGATGCGCCGATGGGGAGGAGAAGATACCGAGGAGAAGAAAGGCAGCGACGACTGTGGGATGCCGGACTCTCGGAACGGGCCTTAAACGTCCCGTAATTTTGTGGTCAATTGAACCGGCGCTTTAAGCGCACGGGAGTTCCTTTCGCAGCGTCAATGCCGAGGCTATTGGAGGTTCCTTATAAAATTCCACGTGAGCGGCGGCATTTACACTGTACCTTTGTAATGAGGAGGAAAGAGGAAGTCTTAGAGTGAGATAAAGTTTCTCATCTGAATTTGCAGCTACACCACATGGCTTCATAATCCAAGAAGTTCAAGAACATCCCGTTTACATGTATGTACTATATTCTTACCGGTTGGGCATACCTAGTAGGTAAGTAAGCATTTACTGACTTTGCTAGCATTATTAAGTCATGCTTTTGAGCTCATGAGCATTTAGTGGACACGATTAGTCAGATTTAATATCTGATTCGGAGCGGCGTTGAATAAGCCCCCAATTGCTTCAAGACCTACTACGGTGTTAGGGGTAATTTTAAAAAGACTGCTAGGTATGTGGGCCACGAGGCCCACCTAGTAATAACCCACCTTGGATTAGCGTATTTTATTAGTACTTTATAATAATCCCTTTACTTTTAATTTTTATTATTAACATTAAAAACTATACGTAATATATATATTGTCAGCTAGCTGGGAGGTGCGTAGCGTACCCTATAAACGGAAAGGTTATCTACTGATCGGCATATATATGTTCCGTGATTGGATTACCAAGAAGCTGAACGTATTATATAGTATACGTAATTAACCTAATATAATAATATAATTAATATTTTTTATATTTAATAATTAAAAGTTTTATTTATTTAATTAACGTTATATATTAATTAATTACTTATTATTAAAACGATATAACTTATATATTAATAATAATTATTTATATATTTTATTAACTGTAATAATAACCGTATTATAAACGTTTTTTATTATTTATAAAAAAGTTAAGATTAAAATTATTTTAAAAGAGAATTTTAATTTAAAATATACGTTTTTAAAATCCGATATAACTTTTTATTAAAAAAACGAATTTATTTTTCGATATAAATTAAATTTTTATTTTTTATAAAAATTATCGAAAAAATCGATTTTATAAATTAATTAACGAATATTTTTAAAATAACGACCGAAAGTAAATAACTTAATAATTAAAAATATACGGTATATATTTATAAAGATTAAAAATACGATATTTTTTATAAAAATACTAACGATTTATAAGATAGGTTTTAAAATTTATATTTTTAGTAATTAAATAAACGAATCTTTTTTGAAAAAAGAATTTATAAAAATAATACGTTATATTAATTAAATCTGGCAAAGTATACGACGATAAGTTTATAATAAATATTTAACGAAAATATTACGAAATATTAAAATAAGTTTCGAAATTTGTTAAAAAATTAAATAAATAAATTGGAAAATAATAAAAGATTATAATGATAAAATAACGATATAAAATTTCAAAAATAAATACGATAATCGGATAAGCTAACGATTTATATATAACCGTAATTTTTTTAAAAACGAAAAAGGTCGAAATTAAAAAGAGTACGATTAATTATTAAAAAATAGTTGTTAATTTTTTGGATTATTAGGTTTAAAACTATTAATTATTTATATTATGAAATATTAAAAAGATATTTTTAACGTTTTACGGGATTTTGGCGGATCTATTTAAATAAAATAATTTTGATTAAGATAATTTTAATTTTATTAGTACCTTGTTACGTAATAAAGTTTTTAAACGAAGGTTAAAATAAGGTAATTATAAAGATTTATATTCGGATTAAAATATTAATAAGCGAAAACGTTAAAAGTTGAATATATAAAGTATTTATTATAAAATATATTTAAATATTTTATATAAATTAATTTAATACTATTATGCGTTTTTTAATGAAGTTTTAATAAGATTTAGGTTTAACGAAGTAATAGAAATTATAGTTAAAAAACGGATCCCTTTTAATTAATTTTTAAAGGAAAAGATTAACCGTTTATCGAAAATTATAGATAAATTAATTTTTAAAAAAAATTAAAATAAGTCTTGGTAAGTTTTTTAATTTCCGATTAATATAGTGTAATAAACGTTTTATTTTATTTTTTAAATTTTATTTTATTTTAGATTTAAGATCGACGATATATATTATTAATTTTATTAACAGGTTTCTGAACTTTAAACTAACCGTATAATGCGACAGGGTATACGTAGGTAATAATTTCGTCCCGATTAAGGGGTACGGAAAAGTTAATATGCTATTTCGAACTTTTAACGGTGCGAAAATGTTATAATTATATAACATAACGTATTGTAAAAAGTTTGTATAGAATTTAATATTATTTCGATAATTTCAACAAAAAGTATTAATGGGATAATTAAAGAATTAATAATTTTTTTCGAAATAAATATAATTAAATAATTGTTACGTTAATAAAGACGTTTAATTAATTCGTTATCGAAAATATTAAGTTAGTAATTATTCATATAACCTTTGTTATTTCTAAATAAAACGTTAATTTATAAACGAAAAGATTATTACGTATAAGTAACGATATTATATAGTATTTAAAATTAGGTTATTTAGGTTTTGAAGTAATTATTTAGGTTTTGAAGTAATTATTTAGTTTTAATTTTTTATATAAAAAGTTCGTTTAAAAGGTTTTATAATAATTAAATGTTAAATATGTAACAAAATAAAGGTTAAGAAATAAATACGTTACGAGTTACGGAAGGAAATATTCCGATTAGGATAAAAAGTTGTTATCGATTTTATAAATTTCGAAAAAAAACTCGGAAAGGTATAAAGACGTTATGTTCGTTACTGATAGATATTTAGCATTTATTTACAATATTTATTTTAAAAACTGAAAGCAAGATATAGTAATTATACCGTTTCGATATTTTTTAAAAGTTTTAAAAAACCAAAATAAAATCTTTTTATAGGTAATCGAATACGATAACGAAATTTTAAAAAATTATTAATTTCGAACTATATTTTAGTTGCTTTTTTTTAGTATTAGATTTAAACTTGTAACACCGTATATATAGGCCCAGAACGGAGGTATAAAACGTTTAAAAGATATAATTAAGGAAAAAACGATTACGGTATAAAATGGGGTTAAATTATCCGCATGTTTAATCGCATATATTTTTAAAGCAATAATATATTTATATAACCGTATCTTTATATACGCTTTTTTTTAACATATTTTATATAAAGTTTATAATATTTATTTAGCGTATAAAAACGGCGTTATGATATTTAATCGGAAGCTTTAAAAAGTTTATTTATAAACTTATAATTATATATCTTACGTTATAACGATTACCGTTATAAATAAAGAATAAAATTTTTAAAAGTTAAATTTTAAAGTATAAATTAACTTTTTCATTAGTTACCGATTAATTAATATTTATAAATTTTCGAATTTATTAACGAATAAAGTTATCGTTATTTAAAACGTTTAATTTAACGAAAATGTTATTTTTTTAGGTAATATTAAAAGCTTTAAAAATATTTCTTTTATATTACGGAAAATAAATTATCAAAATTGCTTCGATAAGTAGAAATAGCTGATTAAATTAATGGCTACTTAATTTATATATAAAATAAAAATAAAAACTTGAACGGAATAATTTAGTTATCGGTTGGATTGAAGGAATAGTTTTAAAGCGGTATAAATATTGAAAAAGACGTACGAGATAAGAAAAAATAAATTTATTCGTATAGGATTAATTATTTTTATATAATTATTATATTCGAATTATTTTCGATTTTTGGTTTATTACCGTTATTAGCATTTATTTTGATAATTATTACGATTATTACGCCGACGGAAAAAATAAAGGTAATTTAAGTTTTCATTATATTATTTAATTTAGGGTAACGATAAAAGATAAAGAAATCTTGTAAACCCAAGTTACTTTTCGGTACGTTCCGTATTATAAAGAATGTTGTTAAAATCGATTATAAAGTATAAAAAGCTGTATTTAATATAAAACGAATAGTTTATTTTATAAGTACGTATAATAACCGGCCGGTAAGTTACGGAAATTTAGGGAAATTAAGAATCCGAAATATACGTTATTTTAATTGGAAAGATTTTATAATAATAGTACGTATGGTATTTAGATTATAGGGCCGGGTATATAGGCGAGATTTACCGTTACTCCCGCGAAGCTATAAAAAGTTAAGTATATATGTTTTGAAGAAAATATTTAAGGAAGCCGAAAGAGTTTATTTATAAAAATATAAAAAAATATAATTTTGGAAAGTTATTAATTAATTTATTATTAAAGGGAAATAAGTTCTAGGGTAAATATAGGTATATATTAATAAGTTTAATAAGTTTAGTTAGTTATAAAAGTATAAGGTTTATTTCGTTATACGAGACAATTAATAATTTAAGGACGTTTGCGATAATATATATGTATTTATATTCGTTAAAAGGTTATTTCGAACTTTAATTGTTATTACGGCGAAATTTGACCTAAAGTTTAAGTAATATAATGCTGTAAACGTTTTCGTGAACGCGAATCCTTTTACGAAATGTATATAAAAATATTTTTAAATTATTTATACCGTAGCAAGCTATTTTTATTTAAGAAGGTATTATATAGATTAAAGAAATTATTATTATTACGGTTCAAAGATTTATTAATATTTTAAAAAATTTAGGATTTAATTTTATTTTTTACGAACTTTGTTATTTTATTCGTTAAGGGATACTTTTTTTTCTTTTTCGTGGTCGACATTATTATGGTGTATTGTAAAAAGAATTAAGGCCTCGTCGATTAGTTAATATAATAAGTATAAAAACGGTATACCTTTACGGGAGATTAGAATTTATAATTACTTTTTGGTATCGAAATAATTAAAAATAAATCGAATAAAAAGATTTAGTTCTTTTAATCCGATTTTATAAATAAGTTAATTAATTTAGTTTTTAAAAAAGTTTAAATAATTTTTTTAAAAATATTTATAATAAAAATTAAATTATTATCGAATTCTAACTTAGCTTATTTAAGCTTTATTAAAAATACTAAAAAAAGATCGGTTTTGTTTTATACGTTATAATTAATACGCGATTCGATATATTATTTATAGTATTTAAATTTGTACGATTTAATCTAAAATTTAATAACGTATATTATAAAGTAACAAATTAAATTATATTATATTTAATCAGTATTAAAACGTTAACGTTGTAATTCGGCGGCAAAGACTTATTAGATACTTAAAACGATACCTTTTTTGTAAATAATATAATCGATCGAAAAAGCTTTTAAATATACGTTATAAAATTATTCGGAAAAGTAATAAAATAACGGGCGAATAAATAAGATACAATAATTATTTTTATAACCGAAACGGAATTATTATCTTTTATGTAAATTGTAAAAAAAAAAACCTTATTTAATTTTCGATTAATTAAGAAATTAAGAATCGGTTTAGATATAAAACCGTTAAATATATAATACGATAATTAATAAATAATATAGTTAATTAATGTTAACGTAACTTTATTAAAAACGAAGTTACGGTATATAAATATATATAATTATTAGCTATAAAAGGTAACAGAAAGGGACCTGATTAAGGTAGATTAAATACTTATGGGCAATATATTGGTTAATGGATTAATTAAAGTCTTATTACAAGAAACCTTTGAGCATTTTAGAAATTAGTTAGGATTAATGGATATTATAAAAGTCTTAATTTGACGAAGGAAAGTTTTGAAAGAGATTTTAAACGAAGAATTAGTTAATTAGAAGGAATTAATCGCCGAAAAAGAGGTAAAATGGATAGTTATAGCTTTAAAAAGTAATAAAGTATAACGATTAATGCTATAAATATCTTAAAGCGTTAAGGGGGTGTATTAGTTAGCTGGGAGGTGCGTAACGTACCTTATAAACGGAAAGGTTACTTATTGACCGGTATATATATGTTCCGTGGCTAGATTATTAAAAAGCTAAACGTGTTTTATAGCATACGTTGTTAGCTTAATATAATAAAATAACTAATGTCCTCTATATCTGATATATATAACAAATAATAAGCGTTGCAACTGTTATAATAACTGTTAAAAATTGCAGTTTATAAAATAATATAAAGTATATATTCAAATATTTTGTAAAACCGCCCTAAACGTTTATAACGGCCTGATAACGCGTAAATATCTTCCTAATCAGGTTTAATAACCACTTTTTAAGGACCGCTTTTTAAGCTTTTTTAACATATCTACGAAAATTATCGTATAAAATCTTCTTTTTAAATCCTTATTTATTTTTAATATAATTTTTTATCCAGTTTTATACCGCCTCGATTAGGTTAAAATCGGACGAATATAAAAGCCAGGCTATAACGGGGATATAACGATTAATTAGCTTTTATTTCGAAACTTTTATTATATAACTCGGGACGCCGTTACATATAAACATAAGGTCGTAACGATAAAGATATTACCTGTTAATTTAAAGTTATTCGTTAATTATAGGAACTTTATATTTTTAATACGTTTTAGCGTTAATTTTGCCCTAATTTTTTTTTAAAGTTTAGTCCCTTTATCCGTTATACTGGAAAAGTAACCTTAAAATATTTAACCTTTTTTCTGTTAATATCTTTTTACGATTTACGATATACGTTTCGTTTTATTTTTCGTTTATACGGCGTATTACGTATTATTTCCGGTAATATATTTTTATTGTCTATATTTCGTCGGACCATATAATACGGTGCCAATTTTTAAAGGTTTAAGTAACGTATTCCAAAGTCCAGGGAAATTATTTTTACCTATTAACTTCGGATAAAGATAATTTGCGGCAAGTAACACGACGCCGAAATCTGAGGCGGCAAAAAGTTTTCCGGATAACATATATCCCGAAAGCGTCTATAAATAACCGTTAAGAAAGCTCGAACCAGCCCATCCGGCGGTTAGCTTTTAAAACATATACGAATTTAATTAACTTTTTTATTTTATTTTTCGCTTATATCGCGGGCCGGGTTTTACGAAATTTCGAAGCAGTTTAAGTAACTATATAGACGTTTTATATTTATGATTTAATAAAGCCGGTAACGTTTTTGATCTGCCTATAATTTATACGGGCGTTTAAGTATAAGGTTGGCATTTATTTACGTTATTTAGTAATAAGATACTTAGTATAAAGGCCTTTCGGACGTTTAAAACGTATAGTAGTTACCGGAAAGGTTTCGGTAACTTGTATATTAACTAATAAAAGAATCCGTGATTTTATAACGAAAAGCTTTAATTCGAGCTTTTATCGGGGTTGAAAAGGCGTTATAATTGTTGTTATATATAGAGAGCTAGCCCATATAAAAACTACATCTAATTTATGTAGCGTGGTTATTAGCGCAGCCCGTAGCTATATAACAATGTTTTAAAACTTTTGCCTGATACCGTAGTATTGTTAGACATTGCGTAACCTTAGATTCTGTGCATCGGTTGTTATGTTAATCATGGAGTTCTTTAACCGCGTCGGTCAGGGCTTATACTAGTAGATATAGCTGGTATAGTTTCTACGCTGAGCTACAAGTAACCTCCGTAGCGTCTTATTTAATTTAAGACATTTGATATTTAACAAATCTTTTTAAATTATTTCTTTCGAAGCTAGCTAACTTATTTTAAAATTTTAAGTATTAAGATTTATCCGGTTAATTCTTTTTTATAGTATTAATTCTTTATTGTATTAAAGTTTTTTTGCTGCAGTTTTTATAACTTTTTAACTTCGATCTTTTTTTTTTATTAATAAAATTCGTTGTTTAAATTTCTTAAATCTTTTTACCGATAAAACTTTAATTAATTTCTCCGCTAATATATCGTTTATGAAAATATAATTTATTTTAATTTAATATTAAATAATTATTTATTAAAATCCATTTTTATATATATTAACGTATTTAAGTTTTATTTATAATAAAGTAATATCGGCATTAATAAAATATATACTTTATAAATTATCGCATTATAAATTTATTTTAAAATTATTTAATTCTATTTTAAGTCTTTTTATTAATCGTAAAATAAATATAATTTTTTCGTAACTTAAATAAAAAAGAATAATTTTACTTTTATTATTAAAGTAATTATTATATTTCACTTATTTATTCGTTATTTAATTATTTTATTAAATAATTTTATTATGAATATTTATAAACTTTTCTAATTAATATTATTATTAATAAAAAAAAACCTTACTTGAAATATTAAAAATATTTATACCTTTAAAATATAAAAAGTAAATTTTCGGTCCAAATAAGTATTTAATTAAATATTAAGCGGTATTATAATATTTATCGCTTAAATTTATATTAAAACTGGATAAATAAAAAACCATAAATATGGTTTCGAGTTGTATAATAATTATTATATATATAATAAATCCAGTTTAGTTTTAATATTTATTAATCAAATTTATAAATATTTTACTATTTAAAGGAAATAGTTTTTTATGTTTTATAAACGTTTAAAAAATAATCTCTTTTTGTTAAAAATAAAATTAATAAATTTGTTAATATAATTAAATTAAAATAATTAAAATAATTTTATTTTCCCGCCTTTAAATATTTTTTATTTTTAGAAATTATTACAACTTGTTCTTTTTTATTAAACAATAAGTAAATTATAATTTAATTATAATAATATTTATAATATCTTAGTTTTTCTACGATAACTTAAAACGATACTATCACCGTAAAAAAAAAGAACTTTATTTTTAATAAAGTAACATAATTTATAAAAACTAAGTTTAAACCTTAATCTTTTTAACGTAATAATAGTATTTTTTTGCTATAATTAAATTATTTTTCGAAGTCCGTATAAAGTTTTTTATAGATATAAATTCTTTTTCGTTTTTTATATTTTAAAGGTATCCTTATATATATATCGTATAATATTTTAGCTTTAACGAAAACGTTTATAATATTGTATTAAATAATTTTAAATCGAAATAAATAATTATTATTATAACTATTTAAAAAAAGATTTTATTCAAACTAACATATATATATTTTTAAATACGGATTTAACTTGTGAATTATTTCGTATTATAAAGCGGGTTTTATATTTTTAAATTTATCCGTATTTATTAAATTTATATACGTAAATTTATATATAATTCAGTAAGTAATAACGTTTAACTTAATCTTTATTAATTTTAAATTACGTAATTATTTTTAATTAACTTTATAAATAAATATATTTTGTTTTAAAAAAGTTTTTCCTTATAAATTTAGATTTTAAGTTTTCGTAATTTTTAGGCGATAATAGCAAGTTTCGCCGGTATATCCTATTTATTTTTCCTGTAATAAAAACATCTTTCCGATTTTCGTAAATTTTCAATATTTTTAGTAAAAAAGTTTTTCGTTAGAAATATTATACCGTATAATGTAGATTTTATTAATTGATAAATCTTCTATCTGGTAAATTTTCGTTAAGCTATATTTAATAAGGTATTTTATTTATATTTTAAAGTTTAATTTTTGCAATCGGGGTTTTTTTAAAGATTGTATTTATAAATATAATATATATTTTATAATTATAAGTTTTAAAATATATTTGGTATAATTGACGGTTTTTAATTATTAAGTTATTTTTATACGTAAAATAAGTATAAAAATATTTACATAATAATTATTAAAATAAAAAGAATTTTAAGATTCGGTTCTATAAATATACCGTTATTTTATAAATCTTTATTTATAAAAAACTTGGTAATTTTGTTCTTTTGTTTATAACTTAAACTTTTTTTTAATTATACATTCCGAACGTTTTATCATATTATTTTATAACTGTATATATAACGTATAAGGTTTATAACGTGTACAATTTGTATTTTACAAAAAGTTTAAAACTTTAATTTTTTTTAATAATTTTGTTACTATATTTAAAAGTTTTTAAAAATACTTAATTTTAATAAATTATTATTTTTATAAAGTTTTCGGCTTTTCGGTTTTTAAGGTGAAGGTTGGACGTATATCCGAAGTAACGATTAATAAGTAATATAAAAGTTTTAAAATTTTTTAGAAATTTTTACGAAATTTAAAAAATTTAATTAAAAGTTTTTATTTTATTTTTAATAATTTAATTCGGGTTTTTCGTTTATTTTACCTTTTTGCTTTTAAGTATTTATAAGCGTTATAATTTATGGTTATTAATTTTTTTAATTTGCACCTTTTTAAAATAATCGGTAAAGTAATTTAAAATTTTTGTGCGCGAATATTTTAACCGTAAATGCCAAAATCCTGCTAAGTTAATATTTAAAGGTTTTTCGGTTTAGGAATTAAATTTATTATGGCGGATCCCGAATAACGGTTTAAAAATATTTATTAAGATATTTTCGATTATAAATTGAGTTGAACTATCCGTTATATAGTACAAAATATTATTATTTTTTCGACCTAAATAGTTATTAAAAACTTTGTTATTTTATTAATATTTCTTTTCGAAGTAAACGTAAAAATATTAAATTATATACGAAGTTTTCGTTATAAGTTATATTATATAGTTATATAATTAATAATCTATTTAATTTATCGATTTTATTATCGATTTCTGCGTATTTTAAAATAGGTATTAATATATTACCTATATAAACGGTATTTTTTCGAAGCTTATCGACAACCACGCATTCGGCTTCAAAGTGAGGCTCTATGGGATCGAGGTATCAATCTATCCTAACCGTAAAACCATTAATTAGTTACCGTATTCGAAGATACTGGATATAATATTTATCGTGCAAATTACATCGTGTAATAATTTTCTGTATATTTGGCTCAGCTTGGAAAATAAGGCTTGAACTTATTTGACCTTGCATAAACGGTATTGCTTAAAAAAATTTGTTTGAAGTTAAGAAATTACGTAATAATATTAAATATATAAAAGGTTATTTTGAAGTTAAAAATAGTTAAGTGTTTTGAGGGGTAAGTAAATAAATTAAAGGTTTTTTTTATATACGCTATACAAGAAAATAAGTTTTAATTTTTTTTATTACTTTTTTAAAAAGTTAATTATTAAATTTTTGCTTTAAATATTTCTTTACGTGTCAAATTTTGTGTTTTAATGCTATATCGCTCATAATTCGGTACTTAATTAATTTTTATATCGAGAAGAAAAGTTTTTATTTAATAAAAACTTTTTTAAGGAATATATAAAGGTATTCGGAAACTTGGTAAATCTGTAAATAAGTACGATAACGCTTTTCGTTTTTTATTTTTAAATCAAATTTTTAACGTTTTCGTTTAAAATAATCGCGTAACTTTTTTTATAACTTTTATTATTTTAAAACTTTTTTTTACCTTTTTTTCGAAATTAGGAAAAGTTATTTCCGGTTATTTTTTCGGTTAAATTAATTTTTTAATCGTTTTTTTATTTTGATAAGTTTTTTTTATAAAATGCCCGAAAAAATACGTTTATGTTTTTCCTTGAAGTTTTATGAAAATATATTATTATTTATTTATTTCGGATATTAATTATTATATGCAGATATAAAAGCTTTTTATTCGTAATGTTATTTTTATATATTATTTGAAAGTTTAAAGTTTAATTGCTTTAAATAAAAGTTATTGTTATTAATAAATTCCTGATCCAAGTTTAATAGTTTATTATTTCGGGTATTTTATGTTTATAACTTTTAATTATAAATTTTTTTGTTTTTATTTTTATTTTTATTTTTTTTTTATATAATTTAACGAAAAGTTTGAAATATTATTAGTATTAATCTTAAATATCGTTAATTAAATTATTTATATATATTTTTCCGGCAATAATTAACGTTATATATTAATTTTCAAGGTTTTAAGTTTTTAATAAGGAGAATTTTTGGATAATTAATAATAGTATTAATATGATTTAATTAAAGATTTCTTTTTATATTTTTTCGAATGTCACAAAACTTCTTGTTTTTGTATATAAATTCGTTTTTAATTTGGGAATAAGTTTTTTATTTATTAATAATTAAATATATTAAATTCGTTTTATTAAAAAGCTTTTATAATAATCGATTTATCAAATTATTATTTCGATATTACGTATACGTTTTTTAACAAACTTTTAAATCCGTAATTTTTTTGGTTTAATAAATTATATTTCGTTATTTTTATAATCGATAAATCTTTAAAAGTTTAGGTTATTAATATATTTTCGAAATTTAGTTTTTTAAGGTATTTAATTTTTAAAAGTGTTATATATTACCGAAAAAAATAGTTAAAATTAATATTATCGGTTAAACGAAATATAATTTAAATAAAGTACGCCTATTATTTATATTCGTCATTAATTTTCAAATAAATAAAATTTTTAATTATTAAATATTACGTAACCTTGGATTATGTGTATCGGTTATTGTTTTGATTATGGAGTCCTTTAACCGCGTCGGTCAGGGCTTATATTAGTGGATGTGGCAGGTGTAATCCCCACCCTGAGCCACAGGTAACCTCCGTGGCGTCCTGTCCAGCTTAGGACCCCTGATATCTAACAAGTATGTACAAGTACGAAGTATCCAGCGCTAGATACCCACCTAGCCTGATCACGGCAAGTACCGGAACTGGGCGGCCCACATTATTAGGCTACCTATGTAGGTGGGTAACAGACTTTACAACAGAACACAACGCATTACAAAGTACGAGGTATACGAATCATCTGTGAGTGGCTAAAAGATACTGTTTCTTATGAATGTCCTCGAGAGTTGGGTATATGTGGACAAGCCCGCTCCAGTTGCAATATCCTCTTTGCCAATCAATGCGATAAACAGCCGGATGCGTTCGGGAAATCGGCTCGCCGTCCAAAACCGGCAACCGTAATGGATGATGGGTACCAGGTTCTACGAACCCATGTATATTTTAGTCCTTCGATGCGACAGAGTAGTACTCACGCTACTCATGCTGGTAAGTGGTACTCCTTTATACACTGGGCTACGACATCTTCATCCGTCAAGTCCACCGGTTCCTCGCCTTGGCCCAGCTGTTGGAGTTGGAAGAAGGCAAATGCCAATCTCGTGGTAAACTTATCCTCGTCAATTGCATACCTCATGACGCCGTCAACCCGACCCTTCAAGATGTCCCTGGGCAGACCCGGCTCCTGTGCCGCTGCCCGTCCCAATCCTACACCGTCTACGGCATCCAGGGCATTTACCATCCCTGCCACTGACTTAAAACCGCCTGTGGTGTACACCCGTGTCATACTGAGCGCGTTGTGGATCTGCTCGGCGAACTCGATGAAGAAATTCTCGCGAGCTCGCGAACTCCCCCTGACGTGACGCCATGCCGAAGACTCGTATGTACCGCCGCTGGTCTCAACGAAGTCAAACTGAGCACCCTCGAGAGCCTTGCATAGAAGCACCGCCTCTTCCGGCGTAAATCCCTTATCTTGAAACTCCACCGAGTTAACCTTGATGCCGAGGATGAAGCTCTTGCTCACTCGTCGCTTGATGGCGGTGGCGATGTCGAGGATGATCCGCATTCTATTCTCCAGGCCGCCGCCATACTCGTCCGTCCTTCCGTTCGTGCTAAGGCTCAGGAACTGCGCGAGAAGGTATCCATGCGCCGCATGAAGCTCGATGCCGTCGAATCCGGCCCGTTCTAGGAACTCCGCCGCATGCACGAAGCCTTTAATCACGCGGTCGATATCCTCCTTCGTCGCCTCGCGTGGAACGCCGTATGTTTTCCCCATGTGAGGCGCGATCAACTGCACGGCACTCGCGCTGATAGGGCAGGGCTGCACTGACTCCGGCGTCTGTCTCCCCGCGTGCGAGACCTGCGCAATGATGAGGCTTCCGTGACGCTTAGCCGCCGTAGCGATAGCCGAAAACCCCTCAAAACGGTGACCATCGAACCCAGCGTTGGGCGGGATGATCATGTTTCCGGAGGCCTCTAGATGCTCCGGGTGAATCATGATGTTCCCGGTGAGAATCAGGCCCCAGCCGCCTTCACCCCATCTCTCGTACAGCTTCACAAGCTTCTCGGACGGTATCCCTCTGGAGGCAACGTCGGCCGCGTCAAAGCTTGCCATGTGCTCCGACATGGACGTCTTGAGGAAGCGGTTGGGGGCTGACCGTTGTGAGAAGGGAAACGCCAGGGGCGTTCCGAGCGGCTTGAGGTCTACCTTGGCGGAACCAGCCCCGAAACGGGGGACGGTGGGGTTCGGTGACATCCTGTGTGCTACGCTAACTTGAATTGGCCGTGATGTTCTATCTGAGGGTTTATAGATGCCACTCCTACTCTGTCACAGCTGCGGGCATCACAAGATATTTATACGCGATCCTAGTCAGCTCATGGTCCTCTGAGAGCCTCCAACGGAATACACCGTTCTGTCAATGTAGGTGGCTTGCAAGTCGGCAAACCACACCTCGGAGAAATAGATGTCCCTTGCCATTGTAACATCGCCGACATCCTCGGCAGTTGTGCGAAATCCAAGGCCGCGTCTCTCAGACCAGACTGTGGGCGTTGTACACTCTCCCAGCAATTCATATAGACGACGTCCGGAGCGGGCTCAACTTTCGTGGGAAGCCGAGCTGCGCATAAGCTGACAGCTCGTTTGTCCAAATCCAGGAGCACAACGGTCATGTATAATAGCTATTGGAACTCTCTCACAATAAAAGTACTCCATTCCACCACCGTCCAACGTTGTTCCGCGATACCCACAGAATCCGTGCCGATTGCTGTGGGTGGACGGAGATAGTCGGCGATACTAGAGCTAGACTCGGAGCTCCTAGGTCGATTGGTGGAGCTAAGATTTTAAAATGGAGATATTCGGCGTCCAATTCAACCGCGCCCATCACGACATTGAGCTACATCAGGCGTATGAAGTTGAGAGACCTCTTTGGCGTTAACCCACGAAGTACCGCGATATAACGTCAGGGTCTCGGAGAACAGTAATGATGGAACCTCGGAGCCCACATAATAAATGACCCTCACAATTGTCAGATACAAGCGTGTATTCAGTATTAGGGTCAAAACCAGTTGTTGTAGTTGCCTTAATAATAAAGTCCTTGGACCATGTGGTCGGGGCTTATATTTGTAGATGTGGCTAATGTAATCCCCATCTTAAGCTACAGGTAATCTCCGTAACGTTTTATCTTAAAACCCTTAATATCTAATAATTATTCGATATATACCTCTAAGGTTTGCAATCTTAATAACAGGCCCTAAATATAAAATATCGATTAATTAAAGTTATCTTTAAACTCTTAGAAATTTTTAATTTTTTTTTTAAATATTAGTTAACTTTTGTTAGGATATGTGTAGTGGCTAAAGGAATTGTTGGTTGGGGGGTCACTAGAGCAACGGCGAGGTGGGCGCGTCAGCCCCACTATTTGTATCTACGTAGCTAGACCTTCGCACTCCCACACCTTTCCCACACATTGCCTCAGCGAGCTCAGGCCTCTGCTGGCTCGTTTTCCAATTCTTTTTCAATGTACTGTTCTATCACGCTAAAAATTAACCAATCAAATCTAATATTCCCGTAACGAGCCAGCGAGGCCTGAGTGTTGGTTTCAAAATATGGGTCTCGTTCTCTAGACCCTTCGGCTCTAGAAGTACTTGCAAGGGTTAAATATATCGACTAAACCTTATTAAAAAAAATTCTATAAAAATAACGAAACCTTAAAAATAAGGCCTGATAACTTAATATGAAATTTTTACCTTTATTTTTATAAGTTTTATATAAATTATTAAAAGTTATTAAAATAAAAATTTTAAATATAATTTTTATTTAATATTATTTATTTAATTAATTACGAAAAACTAATATAAAATTGAAATTTTATTGTTTTTTATATATATAATTTCAATTAAAACGAAATTATTATTATTAATTAAATTGAATAATTAAAAATCTCGTAAAAAATAAGTTATAATTCTATATTTTTTCCGTTAATATAATAATAATATAACTTTATAAATTAAAATAATAGTATATAAAATTTAAAAGTATTCTTAATGAACTTGAATTTTTTTTAATTAATTAAATACATAAAATATATTAACCGATTTAAAGTAAATATTTTAATTTTTTAAAAGTTTAATTTTTTTAAACGAAACGTGTATTTTTATCTAATAACTTTATTAGTTTTTTGCCGATATAAACGCTATTAATTTATACGTTAACGTTAAATATAAAATCGATAATTTTATAAAACTTTTACGCCGTTTATTTATTTATTTTATATAAAATATTATATTTAATAAATAAAGTCGTATTTTATTGAAAAAAATAAATCGATACGGTATATAATTTAATTTTCGAAAAGTTTAATATTTCTTTTATTTTTAAAATAAATTTTAAAAAGTTTCTAATCTTTTAATTCTTTTAATAACCCATTTATTTATTATTTAAATTATATTATTAATGAATTTAATCGAAAAATAACTGGCTTTGATAATAATAATATTATATTTTATTTTCATTTTAATATTTACGAGTTCGAAAAAGTTTAATTTAAAAATATACGACCGTATAATTATTAAATAATATAATGATATAATTTTCGTTTTTAAATAAATATCGAACGATTAATTTAACATTATTATAAATAATTTAATTTTCGGACGATGATATAATTTAATTATTAATAACGTTAAGAAAAATTGGGCAATATGGCGATTTTTATAAAGCCGCCGATTTATTGAAATATAATTATAAAGTAAAAATCCGGCGGTTTAATATTAATCGCCGCGAAATTAATATTATTATTTTTTTATATTTCAAAATTAACGTTTAAATTAAACGTATTTAAATCTTTAAATAATTGATATATCCAAATTATAAAACATTAACTTTAAATTTTAATTTAATAATTTACGTATTATTATCAAAATTATGATTGATAATAATAATAAAGCGAAAATTATAAACATCCGTCATTGTTGAATTAAAACCTCAATAAATTAAAAATATTTATTAAAACTTTTAAAAAAAATAATTAAATTTTATAACGTCAAAATATTTCATAGGAACTAAATCTACGTATACGATAAATTCAAATATCTTAATAATTTTATTTATATTATAATTTTTACGGTTACTTTTCGATGAAATAGATATATTGCGGATATCGCTTAAGTAATATATTAAACAATTCCTAAAACGTTTCGTTAGAAAATTTATAACAATAATTAGTTTAAATGGTTCGTAATTATGAGCGATTAAATATAATTAATTATAAATAAATTATATTATTTATATTATGTTAAACGATTAATAAATATAAAACCGAGCCGTTTATTATTAAAAAAGTTAAAAAAATAATAAAAGTTTAAACCCGGTAGATTAAAAACCGTATTACCATTAAAAATATAAGTATTATAAAAAGATTAAAGTTATTAAGTTAGATAATAAAAGAAATAATAGGTAATTCATTACAAATAATTCCGATTAAGATAAAATAATTATCAAATTTGATCTTATTTTTTGGCTAATTAAAATAATATTAGTAAATTTTCAAAAGAAAATAATTTTAAATTACGGATCGGGACGAAAATAAGGCTTTAATAATATACGTTATTTAACGGCCAATATATTTATAAAGTAAGTTTAATATATTTAAAAAAATGAAATTATTATATTAAAAAGAAACCCGTAATAACTCTATTCAGGCTAAATTTATTATAACTAATATATTTTTTATTTTATTTATATATCCGAATTTTCAAATCCGAAAATATTTATATAAAAATAATTAAAAACCGGTTCATTAAGAAAAGTTCTTTCAAAAATAATAGAATGTTAATATAAATGATAAACGGACAAACTAATTTTTTTTAAACTTTTCTCCGTTAGTTAATATCGGAATAAAATAAATATTTATTTTTATTAAATTTAAATAATTTTTATTCGACACGTTTCCCAATAAATTAAACGAAATTAAAAAGATTTATTCGGTTTACAACGTAATTAAATCAATTAAAGTAATTGCCGGATTTAATAAATAATAATATTAAAACGGTTAAAAAATTACCTTTTATTTACGTTGTATTTATTTTACGTAAAGATTATATTTTTTATTTTATAAAAAATATAAATAAATTTTCCTAAAGTATAAAATTCGCTTAATTTAAAATAACGGCGTTAAGTTGTTTTGTTTCGAATGGATGTATATAAATTATTAATTATTACCGCATTATAAATTTAATAAATATTTGAAAAAATTATAAAGTTACGGCAAATTATGCCCGATTTTAATTAAATTATATTATATGTAACCGTTCGGTTTAAATTAATAAGTAAATATTTAACGGTAACCTTAATAATTTAAATATTAACTAAATATACGGTTTATATATTTTTGTAATTCGAAATTATAACTCCGGTTATCGCAATATGCGTAATCGTATATATTATCTATAACGTATTAAAATATTTTGATTAAAAACTTTTTACTTTCCTATTATTTATACCGTCGGCTCAAAGCCTGTTATTCTCTAATTTCCTTTAATTTACCACCCTTATGTTTTTTATTATATTTATATCTTCATAATATATTTATTTTTATATTATTATCGGCATCGTCGGTATCATCAGAACGTAATAATACGAAGCCTAATATTATAAATAATATATCGAAAAATAAAACCAAAATTACGGTTTTTATTAAAGCCAAAAAATTAAACGTTAAAATAAAATTTAGTTAACGATAATAATAATCGTAATACCAAATCAAAAATTAAAAAGCGTAATTTGGCTAGTTCCATTTAAAACGGATAACAAAGAACGCGTTTAATTTCGAAACGAGATTACGGGTTTAAAACGCGATAAACATAAATATCCGTATAATATTAATTAAAATTATTGATTTAAAAAATAAAAAATAAATTAAATTATTTTTAACTTTTAAAAATGAGCTTTAGTTACATTTTAAAATGTTATATATTTACCTAAATTATTATAAATAAAATGTAATAAAAATTAAAGCGTACGTTATAACCTTCTGTAATTCTTAACGGTATACCGTTAAATTTGTTAAAATACGGAACGTTATAAATATATTCTACTAACTTATTTAAATTTTTGCAAAATATTAATGTTATCTAAGAATTCGAAACGATATCCGTTTATATTAATAAGTAAAATATAATAAAAGTTAAAACGTATATTATAACTTTGTAAAATTTTTCACGGTATATTTTCAAACTCGTTAAAATATAAAACGTTATAAATATATTTCGTTAATTTACCTAGGTTTTTACGGAATGTTAAGGTTTTTAAAAATTCAAAATAATATTCGTTTTATATTAAAATAACTTTATTACTTAAAAAAATAGTTAAATAATACGATTAAAATCGTTATTATATTTCTTATATATTATATTTGTTATTTTGATTAATTTTAAATTCGTTAAATATTACGTAAATACAAATTTACTTTAATCGGTATTAATTATCTTTATTAATATAGAAATAATAAACGTTCTAAAACCAAAAAATTAAGGGGTTTTTTTATTAAGCATTTTAAATTATAATTCATTTTAATTATTAATTAATTATCCTTTTTAACTTGAAACCGTTAAATTAATTTATAATACTAAATTAATATTTTTTTAATTTTATTTCTCGACTTTGTTTAATAAACTTGGTATATTAATTTTTAAAATATTTTTATTCTTTGTAACCTTTAAAATATTATAATTCGGATCGCTTAATTAATATTTAAAATTCATTATATAAGTAAATAAATTAATATCGATAATTTATTTTTAATATAGGAAAAGTTTTTTTTTTTTGTTATATATATCATTATTCCGATATCAGCTTTTCTTTAAATATTAATTCGAACTATTTAAAATCCCGGCTTGATAATAAACCTGAAATTTTTATATTTTATAATCTTATCTTCTTAATTAAAAACTTTTCCGATTACGGTTTATTCGAACTAATTAATTTAAAATCTTAATTAATACTTTCCGAACCTTGTTATTTATTTTGCCGTATTTCTTTTAAGAAATTTAAGAATTTTATATTATTACCAGCAGATAATTTCTCCGAAAATTTAAAAGTATTATTTATTAGTAAATATCCTACTTTAAAGCTTATTAATATTTTAACTTGCAACTTTTATTTTTAAGTTTTTTAATATTAAGGACATAAAAAGGTATAGAGTTTTTATTACTTAATATTACGCTTTTTTTGACGTAATTATAATTCCGGATAAATTTCGGAATTCTTTTGCTTTAAAATTATATATTTATATAACGAAAATCGGTTAATTTAAATAATTGCCAAAATTCTCGGTACTAATACCGAATATACTACAATACTTAAAAATCCAATTTTTATATATAATTATTTACTTCACAGCTAATTACTGAACATCGCAAACTTGTTTAGGTTTAATATTATAAAAATAACGTTTATATAATATATCCCATAAAATATATTACGGTTTTATATTTTAATCGGAATTTCGAAATTATTACATCCTTAATATTACCTATATTATATAAGTTATTCTGGATTATGGACGTTTTAAAATGTTAAACGGCCCAAAATATACGGACTTTAAAAAAGAAATACCGGTTAAATCTATAATATAAAATATATTTATTTTTACAATTCTAAACACTTACTATTTAATAAATTATATTTTTTATTTCTTTAACTTTTTTTATTATATTTTGGTGTAATAAAAAATCGAATATAGTTATATATTATTCTATAATTACTTTAAAATTTAATAAGAGCGGAAATTTAAAATCGTTAAAAAATATAAAAAGGTTTTCTATTAACGTTTCGTAAATTATATATATATATTTATAACAAAATTCCGTAAATAACTATTTAAATATCATTTCGACAATCCCGCCAATAAAATATAGGTTAAATATTAGAGAACGATAAATAAATTATGCGTTTAAATATAATTAATAAATTTTATTTTATTAAAACCCTTTAATATTAAAGGTTTATGGAAAACTTATTTAGCGGTATCTATAAATAATTTATTAATTAATATAAAAAATAAAAAAACTTCATATGAAGTTAAAATTAATTTAAAAGATTAAACGCTATAATCAATATAAATCGCCTAAAATAATAACTTCAGGGTATTTACATCTTTATATACGCTTTTAATTTCTTACCAAACCGCTATATAACTTACGGACGTAATTACCGTACTTTATTTTATTAAACAGCGGTAATACTATTTTGATAGTTACGTATATTAATTACCAAAAAATAAATTTCTATACAAGGTTAAATAGGTTCAAACCTTATTTTCCAGGCTGAACCAAATATACAGAAAATTATTATACGATATAATTTGCACGATAGATATTATACCAAGTATTTTCGAATACCATAATTAATTAATAATTTTACGGTTAGAATAAATTAATGTCTTAATTTTATAAAACTTTTCTCTAAAACTAATTAATACGTAATTACCGATAGTTTTAAACTTTAATAAACCTTATATCCGTTAATTAATGCGGTAAAGTTAAATAATATAATTTAGGAAATGTTAAATTTTACGCGGTAAGTTTTAAAGATAAACCTTAAAAGCAAACTTTAAAGGCAAATTTTAACGGTAAACCTTAATTACGTATAAAAGGTTAGCATCTTTCCGAACCTTTGCCAGTTTTACGGTTAAAAATATAAATGTTAATTAAAAAAAAAGGTTGAAAATTTTTATTTTAATCGTTTTTATAGTTTTTCGAATTACCTAAAACACTATATTACGTAAATCCGAATATATAATACCGGTAATCGATAACCGTGGGATTATTATTAAAATAGATTTATTAACGATACAAAGTACCAAAATATACCGGACGAATTAAAAGTATTAATATTATTATCGATTTAAATTTCTTTTTTAGAAATAATTAATTTTAACTTTTAATTTTCGGATCCGATTTATTTTACGAAAATAACGGTAATCGATTTTTATAAAAGCGGATACCGGAAAATATAACGATTATGGCGAAATTATTAGCGAAATTAAAAAGGGAAAATAATAATAAGCTTAAGGATTTCGAAATTTAAATTTTAAAACGATATAAAAAGAATTACGAACGATAATTTGCCCGGCTGCTTCGGATTACGAAAACTGCCTAAAGCCTTAACAAGAATCGACGTAGATAAAAGCGGGATAAGATAATCTGCGAACGAAATGGGTTTAGTGAAACTTAGAAATTAAGGTAGCAATTTATCATTTTATCCAATTTTGTCTATACGGTCACGTCTCTTCTAGGGAGAAAATAAATATTTATATATAAGGAAATTAAAAATATTATAAAATCACCGACGGTATTTTAAACCAATTAAATTTAAAAATAAAAAGTGAGAAAATAAAACATATAAATTAAAATAAAATTCGTATATTAAATAATTTCTAAAAATAGATTAATAATAATATAAAACATATAAAAATATATGATATAAAACGCAACTTACGGATTATAAATAAAATATGTAAAAATTCGAAAACAATTGACATATTTAAAATTAAGTATTAAAATTGCGTAATTATAAATATATAAATATTAACCTAAATTAACATTACGTTTTTTTATAATAAAACGATACCTTATAAAAAAATTAATAAGTATATACAAATTACAAAAAGATTTCCTTTACTATAAATTACTTAATATAATTTATAAAATGTTTTTAATTAAATATATATAGAATAAATTTATTATAATTATTTACCAAAATAAAAACTTATTATCGCTTTATATATCTTTATATATCTTATTATATATAATATATTAAACTAACTTATATATAATATAATAGTTATAAATCCGTTATTTTTATATTTAATATTAAAATCCTTATTATAATACATACTTTTATATACTTTATAATATTGCTGTTAGGATATGCGTGGTGGCAAAAGGAATTGTGGATAGGGTGGTCACTAGAGCAACGGCGAGGTAGGCGCATCAGCCCCACTATTTATATGTACGTAGCTAGACCTTCCCTCTCCCACACCTTTCCCACATACAAGAACATGCAGAGAACTAGAGAAATCAAACAGAATAACAACGGTACCCCGAATTGCACCCGTTTCCTTACATAATAGCATCTTTTGGCCCGTCGTTTAACTCTTTTCCCGTTAATTAATACTTGATCCACCCATTTTGAAAGCAATTCGAGATACCGCTTAAGAAAGAGTCGTTAACGTAACGGGCGTAGAAAGGAAAGGTAAAAAGGATTAGGCTTGGCGTAAAAGAGCATGTAATAATAACGATAATTAATAATCCCAGCCTTAAAAAAAAGGCGTTACGGATATTTTCGAATCGTTTCGAAAAAGAAAAAAAGTTTATAAAACGTAATAAATTACGTTAAATATTAAGCTAAAAGTTTATCGGTACGATTAACAGTCGAAAGGATTACCGAAAAACGGTAACGAAAAAGTTTAATTAATAACGGTTAATAACGAAAAAGTTTGTTATTTAATAATAATATTAACGAAATAATTACGATGATCAGAAAATACGATTCGTTAAGCGGAAAGTTTTAACTTACAATAATTAATAAAGATATTCGCAAAATTATTAAATAAAACCGCCGAAAAAAATATATATTTCGATTAAGAATATTTTAATTTTAAATTTAAAAAAAAATTATTTATGCGGTAATAATAATTAAAAGATATAAAAAACGGCCTTTTAGATTACTTTAATAGCGATCGGTTATTATAATAATAATTTAATAAAGTATACCCGTATTAACAAAATTAAATTAGCCGTTACCGTTATTATAAACGTTAAAAAAGGCTTTATGGTAATCGGCGCCGGTTTCGCGAAAGGTATAAAAATATTTAAAATTTTAAAGGGTTTATACGTAATTAAAAATATTAATTAATAAATAAATAATTTTAAATAATTTTAAATCTTTCGATAAAACGTTAAAAAGTTAATATTTAACCATGTCGTCGAATTCGAACGTTTAATACGCCGTTATAATAAGTTCGAGATATTTATTAACGCTAGTTAATAAATAACGATTCTTTTTAATATTATTCGGAATAAAAAATATAAAAACGCTACCGAGTGGAAGTTACGAATAAAAGTAATTTTTTGTTAATATTTAATTATTACGGTTAACCAAGTTTACATTAATTTTATAGCCGAATTTTGAAGCAAGAAAAGGTAAAAATATTGAGGGCAAAAAATTAAATGAATGAAGTTATAACGTTAAATACGATTAAAATAATAGATTTTTATAAAATAAAAAAAAAGCGAACCGCTTTATTATAATTATAGTAAATATAGTTATAAAATAAAGAATTACTCGAAATACAAAGAAGACGAATTAAACAAATTTTACAATAACAAGAAAAAGGTTAAATTTATTATAACGAAGTTTATTTATCTTTAACAGCTTGAAAAATCTATATAACCAGCCTTTTAAAAAGTATTAGGTTAACTATTAATAAATAAAGGCGCTAAGACGGAAGCCTAGAGGCTTAAGGGCGCCGGCGAGATTTAAATAGCCTTAACGGCAGTGAAAATCCCTTTAGCATAAGGGCGTGTTAAGATATGTGTAGTGGCTAAAGGAATTGTTGGTGGGGGGGTCACTAGAGCAACGGCGGGGTGGGCGCGTCAGCCCCATTATTTGTATGTACGTAGCTAGACCTTCCCTCTCCCACACCTTTCCCACACACAAGAACATACAGAGAACTAGAGAGATTAATTAGAACAACAACGGTACCCCGAATTGCACCCGTTTCCTCACAATTGCAAAATATAAACGAGCTTAACGATTACCTAAAAAGCCTTTTTAAATCCTGCTTATAATACAGCTTAAATAAATCCGAAAAGTTTTAAAATTCCGACTAAACAAATTAAATTTATTAATACTATCCTTAATAAGTAACCTATTTTTAATAAATAGTTTAATCTTAATAAACAACCTAAGTTTGATAAGTAACTTAACCTTAAAAAGAGCTTATTCTTAATAAAGAACCTACCGCTAATGAATAATCTACTTTTAATATATAATTTACTATTAAGAAATAACCTTAAAAACGGATAACAAAATCCTAATTTAAAAAATAACCAAAATCGTTATCGGAACAATCCGTAATATAACATAACTTACGGCCTCGTTTTAATTAAAGTAACTTTATATTAATTAAAACAAGATTCGATTATTTCTAAATATAAAACATTTTTTACAAAAAATGCATATTGTACGTAACTAATCTTTAATACCAACTATATATCAGAAGGCTATATTAGTATAAAAGAAAATTAAAAATTTTCAAATACGTTACATCTTAACGTCAAATTTACCCTATATTAAATAAAAGAAAATTATAATTAATAACGATGTTCGAACTGGAAAATATTACGAAAAACTTATATTATAAATAAAATTTCTAATCGTCGAAAGATACGATATTTATATAAATATTAAATATTAACAATACCGCTCGGGCTATTTTAATTAGCAACGTTTAGAAAAATAATATATATGTTATAACGGATTATGCCGGCTGTGTAAGCTATTAAATTACCAAGTTAATTACGAACCTTCGATTAATTATAACTTTCGTAATTTAACGAAAAAAATATATAAATCGAATATTTTATAAATAATACGAAGAAAGGTTTATAACTTTATAAACCAAACCGGTGAGAAAAAAATATATATATTATATCACAGTTTTATAAATATTATAATTTTTAAAATTATACGGGCAATAAATATATACATTACGTATAAAAACACTACAAAAAAAGCTTATACGCGGTGTTAAAATATAGGGCGTTATTATACGAACCGAATAAAGATTTCAAGAAAAATGTGAATCCTAATATTACGCCCAAAATAAAAATCATGTTAAGCTCTTATAATATAAAAAGAATTATTAATAGATAAATTATAATAATACGCAAAAAAACGCAAAACCGGACGAAAACCTTTTAAAAAGTAGGCAAAAATGTTAGTTAATGTCAGCTGTCACAGTGATCGAATGCAGGAATCTAGCGTAATTGCTCTGGATTTGGTTCTCTAAGTTTTAAGAGAGAACTAATCTAATCCATAAATAATCGCCCTTATATATACGATTGGGTGACAAAGGATTATCAATGGACAAAGGCTTTCCCAGGCAGCATTTCGCTGCCTAATAAAAATAAAAATCTACCAGCCGTTACCACCTAAAAGCACCAATTACCGATACGCTTTTTCGCGTTAAGTAATTACAGCTGGAAAGTCCGAAAAATCCGAAATCGCTTTAACCAAAGTTTAAATATTTTTCGATTTTTAAATTTTTTTTAAATTTTAAGTCCGGTACGAATCGTTTAAAAGTCGTTTTATGAAGTAATTTTATAAACCCGTTTATACGGTTATCTTTACTTTTTACGTCTTAAAAGTTAATATTTTTTATCTGGATTTCTTATCGTACGTAATAATATTTAATTTTGAAATCACCTTTTTTTTATAATATTTATATTTTCTTTCTTTTTTTAAATATACTTATATTTGTTTTTATAAAAAAATTAAAACCTTTAAATATAAACCTTAATTTTATTAAAAAGATTTTAATTTTTGTTATTTTTATTATAATTATTTTTATATTTATATATTTTATCTTTATAATATATTTCGTAATGACGTTTTATAATTTTAAAATTTAAAATATAAAGGTTTAAACTATAAAAATGTTATTAATCTTTTAATTATTTATAAAACTTATATTTATTATTTTAAATAAGTTGAAGCTATTTCATTTTTAACAAAAATAATCTTATTTAAAGTATTTTTTCGGAAAAAATAAATTATTATATCATTTAAATAATATAATATTTTTTTAGTATATTTCTGGTATTCAAATAATGCATTACTTATATACTTGGCCCAAATTAAGGTTATAAACGATATATTTGGTTTATTAATATAATTTATAAATTAATTTTTTTTGTTAAGTTTATATATTTAAATATATTTTTCTTGATTTTATTTTCGTATGTAATAACGTACTTCGAATAGTTTTTAACAAATGATATAAACTCTTTTTAGATTTGATTTAACTTAATTAATTTTAATAACTTTTAATATATTATTATTAATTTAATATTACGTTATTAATCGGTAAAAAACGGATAGTTGATATATTTTAATATTAATATACGTTTTTTAAATTTTTAATAATAATGTTTTAATAATTTTTTAATAATATCCTTAAGTTATTATTTATTAATTCCAAAAAACAAAAAATGATTAACGTATAAAGCAATAATAAATCCGATTTTAAGCTTATAATAAATTATATTATTTGAAATTAATAAATAAAAGCTTACTTTCGTAAATATTTCTTTAATCATTTTTTACCAAGTAATTCCGGCCTCTTTTAAACCTTATAAAAGGTTTATTAATATAATAACTCTTTTAAAAAAAACCTTGCGTTTTTTTATTTTTTAAATACCGATCGAAATACTTTTTTAATATCTGGAATTATTTTATATTAATAGTTTTTAAATTTGTTATTTAGCTACGTAACGATAAAATTAATTTAAAATGTATCTTAATTTAAATAAATAAATGAAATCCTTAAAACTGTTTGATATATAGTTTTTATTATGCTCGTTATGGTTTTATTATAATTAATTTCTTTTTACTATATAAATCCTGTCGTATAAATACGTATTTTCTATTTATTTAGTTTTTTTATAAATATATACTTCTTTTTTAATATTTATCTGGTATTAATAAAATGTCTCTAAGCTTTTCCGTTAAACGCTATAAATTTAAAGGTTTTATATGAAAAACCTTCCGTAATTTCTGTAAAAACTATTTTAAACTATATTTTTTATTTTAATGTTTTATAACCTCTTTTCAAAATAAGCCGTCGTCTATTGCTATAAATAGCTTTTTGATAATGAATAACTTACTTTAGTTAATATTTCCGAATGTTAAATTTAAAAATGTTATCGTATTTATCTTTTAATATAGTACTTATTTATTAATACTTTTAAATATTGCGGAAATTTAATCGGCACTTCCGTAACCTTTAAAAAAGTCGATATCGTCGTCGCTTATTAATATGTTAAAATAGAAAATATATAAAATATAATTATTATCTTCTTAAGTTAAAACCAGCTTTAGTTCGTATATTAACTTAGGGCCTTTTTTAGGGCCTTCAAAATATATAACTTAGGGATTATCTTTTCCGGGCGTCCTTTTTTACGCTTAACTCGTTTAATTTCCTGGTCCGTATCATTTTCCGAAATAACGTTATCGTGCTTATTCTTTATTTCGATATTTCTGTGCCTATAACGGTATCCTAAACGTTTTTATACGGGTTATAAAAACGATTGAATAATATTTTTAAGGTCGAAAAGCTTTTTTAACTTTCTTAGATTTTTATAAATTATAATATATAATATTAAAAATAATTTAGTGCCCTTTAAGAGTTATACCTTATAATTATATATTCTTTTTAAACAATTTAGTAATATATTTCTTAGCTTATAAGTTATTAACCTTTTTAATTTAATTCATTAATTTTTATTAAATAAAAATATATACTTATTACCCAAAATTAAAAAAATAATCATTATTCAATTTAATTAACTTATTTAATTTGAATACACTTTTAAAATGTTCTATTTATATTACATCCTTTAATATAAATTATTTAATTTTATTAAATATATATATGATAATTTTTATTACTAAATCCTAAAAATCTATCGGAATTTTTATTGCAACTAAAATCGTACAAACTTTATTGTATTAAAAGTATATTCCCTTTTTTGCAATTCGTTTTTAATATTGGTTATAAAAGTTAAAAATTATTAATTTAATACCTTTAACCGCGTAGAACTTTTCGATTATATTTGTACTAAACTTTCGATTACAGTTTAAGCGTACAATTTGTACTTCTTTGTTTTTAATCACATTTAAACGTTTAATTATCCGTATAATATAAACGTATAAACTTTAATTTTTTTAAATTTTAAATGAATAATATCTTTTATAACGTAAAAAGTTGTTTATAATAAATGCGAAATAATTATTATTTTTAATATTAACGGGGTTAAATAAACCCATATTATACCAAATAATTTTTCTTACGTATTATGCCCGTTATTAAAAGTTTATAAATAGAATTTTCCGTATTTGTTTTCGTTATATGCTATATAAGGTAATATTTTTATTTTATTAAAATCTAAATATATCCCCGTAAACCTTTTAATGGTTTAAATTAATCGTTTTATACTAAAATAATTAAAAATAACGGTATTAAAAAATAATTGTTTTTATTATTTCGTCCGTTATACGAACTTTTCTATCTTTAAAAGCGTTAATAAATATTCTTTTCAGGTTACCGTCGTTATCCTTGTTAAATACTTTCTTTAATACGTATTCCTATTAATAATTCTTATTATTTATTAATTTCGGAACCTTTTAATAAATTTTAGTTTTCTATTAAGCCTTAAAAAAACCTTTTCGATATACGTTAAGTATTATCAGCTAAAACCGGTTAAGGTTTATTAAAGTATTTTTATTTAAATAACCTCCCTTTTTATAATATATCTTTTTAAAAAATACCTTTAAAAAATCGTTAGTACATAATATATACTTTATTATAATTTTGTTATTTTTTTTGACGGAAATCCTTTAAAGGCAATTTTATTATCCCGAAGGAAGTGGCAATTATAGGTCTTGCATCTATCATAATATCAATTCCCTTATTTTTAATATTTAAAACCGAATTCTTTTCGAAATCTTTAATATTATTAATAATATTAACGTTTGTTCCTAAATCCCAGAGTAACTTATTTCTATCGTTTCCTATAAGTAAATAAACGTACAGAAATATAACGCTTCCTATAGTAATTGCTTTAAGGCGTTTAGCCGCTATAGCTTTAGGGCATTTAGCTGCTTTAGCTACCTTCTAAAACGTCTTGCCAGCACTATCTACAACGGTCGCTTTAGGGCTTTCCATTACTAAAGCTTTAAGGCAATCAGTTACCACAACTTTAACTCTTTAAGCCATTATAACTCCGGCGCTCTCAGCTATTATAGTTGGTTTTTTTAATTATTTTATCGTATCACTGCATAAAGTCCTAAAGCTATTATTTATTAGCATGGGTGTTAAATGTTTTTTTCCTGGAACAGTATAAATCTTCCAGGCCTTTAAGAATAAATTACTTTTCACTTTATTTACCGCTCCGAGTATTACGAAAGCTGTTATTTTGGTTATTATTGTTCCCTTAATGTTAACCGCAGTTTTTTTTTCCTTTGCGGTTCTTTTTTTTTTTATGATTTAAGGTAGTCGTTTGTTAAATATCCGTACTTGCCATGAGTAAAGCAAAGTACCTTTCCGTTTTTATTCCATATGGGCTTATTATTTCGGAAAGTGTTATTTCTCTGACCCTTATTCCTGTAAGCGTTATTAAATTTCCCGTTTTTTATTATTATTAATTCGGTTATAAAACTCGTTATTAAAGTCGTCGATTAATTGTTAAAAAGAGTAATCCGTTTGTTACAGTATTAATTATATAGTGTTATATTAGCTATTAACGCAGTTTTTTACAACAATAAGAAATATTATAATATATTTTTTAGTTTTAAGCTTTATACTATAAACTTTTGCTATTCGAAATAACTTTTAAAATTTAAAAATAAATTACATAGGGTTTTTTTCATCGTATATAATCTTCTTACGCTTTTTTAAAATAACCTTTGCCGGGTTTAGTTTATCGTTATATAAATTTCGATAATTTTTAATAATAATTTGTACCAAATGCAGTTAATTAATTCGTTTTAAAGTTATATTATCCTTATAATTAGTTTTTTTTAAATAAAATTAAAAACGTTACTTTAAAGTTCCGAATTAATTGAACTTAATAAATAATTCTTTTTATTCCAAAAAAAATCGAATCGCTTTTAACAAAACTTTAAATCGTTACTAAACTTCTTAAAATCTTTTCGTTCCTTTAAACGGATATCTAATTTGTTAAAGCTATTTAAGCTACTGGAGCTGGATAAGCTGCTGAAAAAACTGTAATAGTCTTTCTTCTTTTTCGGAGAACCCTTAGAAAGGTTCGAAAAAAAGGATAAAGATCAGGAACTGTTTAAATTACTAAGATCTCCGCGCGTCACTTCCTTTCCATTAAACTATAATTTTAGTTTTTTCTCCTCACTTTTCTTTCTTTTCGTAAGGTCTTGTTTTTAATGAGTTATTTCTTAAACTTCGTTTCACCTTTTTTTAAAAAGTTAATTTTTTGCATATCGCTTTTTAATACGATAAGTATTTCCTTAAAACTATTCGCCTTAACTTTAAGCAGAACGCTTTACGACGCCTTCGATTATATACTTATATTATGTAAACCTTTAAAACCATGCGTTTTTGATCGAAATATATTTAATTTTTATATTATTTTATTATTTAATTTACTTTATCGTATCGTTATATTTTTTGCTTTAGAATTTTAGCTTTGTAAAATTATTTTCAACTTATTAATATTTGTTTTCCGCGCTATAGCGTCATATTTAATGTTATTTATATTAATATTTTAAAACGTATAAAACTTATTTAAGTTGGTTTCGGATTAGTATTTTCTATAAAAGTTCTTAACGGTTATTAAAATAATAAAGTAGTTTTAATTAAAAATATTTCGTATTTTTATTTTTTATTGGTTAAAAAACTTTTCCTTTTATAAAACTTTCTAATTGGGAAAAGGTTTAGGTAAAAAAAAAAAAGAATTTCATTTGTATATTTGCTTGCTATTGTGAACTGTTACTTAATTTTTTTTAAATCGTTAATTAAACGGCTTTTTGTTAAATTTCGTCCTTTTCTTTATTAACTTAACTTTCAATTTATTATTAATTCTTTTGTATAACGTATTCAGTTATTCATTAACTAAAAAGTCTTACTATATTAACAGTTATAATAATTAAATACAAAAATCTGGCATAATTATTTTATGTTTGGATTTTTAAGTTTTAAAAAAGGATTAATCTAATCCGTAAATAATCGCCCTTGTATACACAATTAGGTAACCAAAGATCATTAGTAAACAAAGGCTGTTCCAGGCAGCATTCTGCGGCCTAGCCTAAACAAAGCCCACCAGCCGCTAGCACCTAAAAGCACTAATTGCCAACAGTTAATAAATTAATTATAAATGGAATATATCAGTTAATACGAAATTTTATAATATATTTACCAATAAATAATATAATATTATTCGTACGTTATTTTATTATAATACAAAAAACTTATACGGCATAATTATAAAATAAAATACATAAACAATGTATAAAGAATTAAAATTACGTTAAATTAGAAATTTATTAATGTTGAAATTATAATAAAATTTCCGTATCGGATATAATAAATCGCAAAAATAATAAAAAGGTAAAAATATATTAACGGCTTATTTTCGTCCGAAGAACCCTTACTTTATTTATCCGATAATAATATAAACGGTAACGGATAATCTTAATTAAAATTATTTCCCGAATTATTTATAATGTATATCATAAAGTTATAACCTGTTTCCGTATAAAATATACTACAGTTATCCAAACTAAATTATCTTTCAAAAACCTTTCACTAAACGTTTTTCGAATAATTATATTAAAGCTATTTATAGATTACTTTTCGTTATTTGTTAAATTTCACTAATTAAGCTTATTTTCGTGATTATTAAGAAATAAAATATGGTTAAAATCGATAAATTTAATTTTTATAAATTTACGGCCCGTAATCAAAATATTTTTTTAATTTTCTACCATTTCTTTTAACCGGAAGAAAATATTGCTTTATAAATTAAAAATTATAAAATAAATAATAAACGTATTCAATAATCTCGGTACGAAAGCTTCGAATAACGTAACGCTTATTTTGCAGAAAAATATAATAAGCGTAAAATTTACATTATAAAAAAATACGATACCTGACCAAAGACGAATTCACGAAAAGAATAGTATTAACGTTATATATATTATTTTTTAAACGGCAAAATTTATTAACAAATTATTAATTATAATATTTGCCTTTTTAATAAAATACTTTTTATATTTCTTTCCTAAATTTCATAAAACTCAAATTCAACGCCAAAATTAGATTAATAATTACTTAATTAAATATTATAAAACATAAAATTTATTCGTAATAAAGTTGTTTCTTTATCGTAATTATATTAACCAGCTTTATAAAAAAAGTAATAATATCGATATTAACCGCCAAATATAATTAACGTCGCTATATTATAAAATATATAAAAGAGATAAATAAATTTAAGCTTTTTTAAAAAAAAAATATAATTTTAAAATTCTTCATCAATAAAAATCACATCGTTTTACGATTAATTATTATTTATATTCGAGTAAAAGAAAATGATCGGTTACCGAAATATTAATCGCTTAAAAAAATATTTCTATTTTTTTAATTACCCGATAAAAAGGCCTAAGCTTATACGGTCTAACTAAAATTATATTACTTAAAAAATTATAAAATGAATTATATTTCTAAATTAAAAATTAAACTATTTATAAATTATGTATTAAAATATTTATATTACCGAGCAACGTATTATTAACAAATAACGATAAAAAGATCTTTGTCGTATAAGTTTTTATTTATTGACGCGTTGTAATTAAAGTTTTATAATACCTTCTTTATTCATTTAAGGTAATTAAAATATTTAAAAACCATATAAGATGCAATAGTTTCAAATTCGGTACCGGTTAACCGGAAATATATATAATTTATAAATTTAGTAAAATACGTTTTTGAAAAAAGATCTTTAATCGAAACACTTTATGTAATTCCGTATGTAATAAACGCTTTTTTTATAAAAAATTCGTATTTAACGTACAATTTCTATTAAAATCACGTAATATATGAATATTATATAGATAAAAAATTAAAAGCTTAAATAAATACAACTTTGGGGATCTTTAATATAATTATATTATCTTATTTAAAAATTAACGGTCCGCTTTTAAAGCTACTGACGTTATATATATTTTGTTTATATTATTAAATTAATAAGTCCGTATAAATGTCAGTAAAAGTTTTATTTATATATAAATAAAGTAAGAACAAAAGAAATTACCGTTTTTTATTATATAAATCGGTTATTTTTACTTAACGGGCCTATAGTTTCCGAATATACTTAATTATCTTTTAATCTTTATAAATAAAATAAAAATAATTCGAAAACAGATCGGATTAATTTCTTTTTTTAATTTTTATATTATTTGAAAAGACTTTTGGTAAACGTTGGAAATACTATTAATCATACCTTTATTTTCGTTAATTATATTTAGCGAAATTAAACGACATTTATTATACGGTATAAGTTTTAATTAAAATAAGCCGGAATAACTTTATTTATTACGTTTATAAAACGTATTATTAAAATTTGAAAACAAAATCCGGATAATATTAATTACGCATTAACAGAAAATACTAGGTAATATTAAATAATATTAAAACGTTTCGTAAATTTCTTTTTTCATAACAATAATTAAAACGGAATATAAATTATTTTCACCTTTTGTTAAAATATAGTTATAATAATAAACAAGAACGGTAATAATAGTTCGTATAACCGCGTTACAGTAAAACGTTATATTACGAATATATTCTTAAATATTAATATTATCTTACCAAAATATAATATCTTCTTATTATACCTAATTCTATAATGCGGCCTATTTTACTTATAATTATATTATTAAAAAATCAAATAAGTTTACCTTAACGTTATTTAACTACCGGTTTATATTTTTATTTAACGTATAATAATTATCGCAGATACTTAATCACCTTAATATATTAATCTCATTCCGCAATATATTCCGAAAAGAATAAAAGCTTACTTAATAAACGGGCTAAAGAATTACTGTTTACCATAAAAATTATCTTAATTATAATAATTAAAACTATTAAAAACGGATACGTAAAGACGGCCAAATTATTATTCTTACGAAACGGTTTCGTTTTTAACCTTACTTCATATAACGGATATTTTTTTCTTAAATATATAACCACTTAATTTGAAAACTTTAATTAATTAACAATTAACGTGTTTATAAAGCTTTAACTTTTGTTTAAAGTAATATAAACCATATTAATATCGAAAAATAAACCCCTTAACGGCCGGCAAAATCTAGGCCCTTTACGAAAACTACAAACTTACTATATAATATATCGTAATATTTACGTATAAAAAGATCCTAATTAATAAAAGCTATAAACTTTGCTAAGCTTTATATATTACTAAGCTATCCCGTATTCGGTTTTTTGTTTTTTTTTTTTTTGCAATATATTAATTGAATAATAAATTCGAATAATTAAAACGTATAATCGGCCACTATCGTCGCAAAAAATGCTGCCATGAATAGAGTTTTCGAATTCCATATGCGTTCATTAAGTTTTTCAAAATGATAACTTCCGTATACGTATATCCTGCTATTTTAAAATCGGCCGGTAAAATTAAAAAATTAGGATTTATCGTATTCTAAAAGAAAAAATAATAACGTAACGTATTCGAACTTTAATTAATAAACCCTTTAACATATAAAAATAACAAAAGATTTTGATCACAACTAAAATAATATTAATAGAAAGCCATAAAATAAAAAATCGTATAAATATATATATAACTGCAGATAACGTCGGGTTATTAAATTATTACGGATTTTCGGGTTTTTAAAAAAAATAAATCCGGAAAACGAAACCCATTCTATAAAACTGACACTTAGCCCTTGTTACTTCATTACGAAAATTTGGGATTTGATTAGTTTATTTTTAGCGTTATAAAGCGGTACTTAAGTGACTTTAAAAATATTCCAGCAAGGCCTGAGCTAGATAAGGTAAATCATAGAGTCCTTGGACCGTGTCGGTTGAGGCTTATGCTTGTGGATGTGGCTAATATAGTCCCCTCCCTAAGCTACAGGCAATCTCCGTGACGTTATATCTTATAACCCTTAATATTAACAGTTATTTAATATACCCTTTTAAGGGTTCATTTTTTAATAATAGGCCTTCAATATAAAATATCTATTTATTAAAATTATCTTTAAATTTTTATAAACATTTATTAAATAATTTCCGGATTCGGCCTTTTTATATATTCTTTAATCTCCTTTAATTTTAATTATTAAGTAGAATATCCTAATAATATTTAAAAAGAATATATTAATTTTTAATTATATTATTTATAAAAAATAGATTATTTTAATTTCTTTTCGAATTATTTTTATTATAACTATCAATTAGAAATATTTATATATTTCAATGGCGTTTAAAGTTAAATACGATATACCTTCATAAATTATATAGTTTATTTATTATTATATTAAATATTAATAAATTAAAATACCAAGTTAAACTTTGAATACTTTAATTAATTAAAATATATTTATAATTTTCTCACTATTTAAATAAATATTAATAATTTTACTTTTATTATAAAAATAATAATTATATCTTTTTCCTTAATACGTTATTTAATACTATTACCGTCTAAATATATTACTTTAATCTAAAAAGTTTTCGATCGATCGAATTATCGGCCAAAAAACTATTATTAATTATCTCGAAAATAGTTATTTTGCCGTAGTTTAAAACGTAATATTTTATTTCGAAAGAATCTGGCTTAAATTAATTTATTTTTTTACAATATTTCGGGTTTGAATTTATATTAAATTTTATTAATTTAAAAGTTATAAATCTTGTATCCGGATAAATAATAAATACGGCGTATAATATTAAACAGATTTTTTAATATAATTTAATAAAATAACTAAACGCCATTTTTTACTTCAAAAACGACTTTTTATTTTTATAAAATATAGGTTGGGCCCGAATTTAGTTCACTTTCAATTAACTTAATTTATTTATTAATATATAACCATTATAATAATTATATTCGACGTTCCAATAAATTTCGGATAAATTTAATTTTTTAAAATTATTAAAATTTGATTTATTAGTAGATTAATAGCTTATTTCAAATTTGTTAATTATTACGTTAATAATTCTTTACGCTTTTTTTTTAATAAAAGATAACGGTATTATTAATATAAAAAATACGAAAATATTATTTCGTATAAACTAATACTGTTTAAAAAAATAAAGGTAAAATTTAATTAAGTATATATTTCCGATGAATCTTTTTTTAAAATAAGAGAAATGGTTTTAAACCGTATATACTTTTAAATAAATATAAAATAATTTCCGGCTTTCGACAATTTAATAATATTTTTATATAAATCTTTTTTTTTTTTTTTTGCTTTACGTTAACGAAAACATTAATTATATTGTATTAAATTAATTTTAAACTAAATTATAGAACTATTATAGTAAAGGTTCGGAAGGACATTTTAATTAAGGTATAAATATAAATATTTCTATACTTTTTATAAATTTTTTAACTATTTTATATTATTAAATTTATTTCGTATTTTAGAAAATCAGTATTTTTATATCTAATTAAGCAATTACCTTCTATTAACTTATTTACGGTCGTATTTTATTTACGAACCTATTTATTTATAATCTTTTAAATATATGTTTCTTATTTTCCGAAACTTATTTTTTTAAACATAATTTTATAATTTTTTAAAAGTTTTAAAAAGTAGTAAAGAACCTTTTCGTTAAATGTTCAATCTTATTTATAATAAATATTTAATTCAATTATATTTAAAGGTATTAATTTAAGCTTTTATTTTTATATTAATAAAAAAATAATACGGACGGTTTATTATCTAGGTAATTTATATTTACTTAGTTTTTATATTTTAAATTTATTATCGAATTTAAATATTTTATATTAAAGCTAATTTTTTAATTTAAAGTACATCATATAATTCCGGCATTAAAATATTTATCGCTATTTTTACTTTTTTTAAAAATGGTATTTAAAATTAGTTTTTCTTAAAAAAAATGTTAATTCGAAAAATAATTATTAATAAAGTAATAGAATACGGAAAAGTAAATTCCCTCGTCATATAAAAAACAAAATAAATATTCGTATAAAGTTAATTAAATTGATATAAATAAAATTCTGTAAAAGGTCTTTTTATTTTATCTGAATTTATTACGTTTTCGCTTTTAATAACGTTATTTATTTTTATTTTTAATAATTACATAATTTCTAAATGGTTTTTATAAACCGTAAATTTAAATTCGAAACGTAAATAGTTTAAATATTCGACTTTATTAAATAAATAACGTAATTCGTTTGCAGTTGTTTTAAAAAAAGTTGTTTTTATAGTCGTTTAATTTATTATTAAATGTTTTTTTATTCAAAATAACGTTATAAATTATTATTATTTCATTCGTTAAAAATTCTCCTATACGGTAAATATTCGATAATTAATATTTCATATAACAATTAATCTAAGTTTTTAAATCACATTTTCGTTTTTTGTTTTATTTAACGTTTCATATAAGCTCGCAAGCTAAACAAGCTTACAAGCCGTTTTTTAGCACCTTATAATAATAAATTCAAATTACTTAACTATAATATATTAAATCAATCCTAATTAATCGAATACTTCTTTGCTAACTATATTTACAGCTTCTTTCCAAACGGATATATTATATCAAAACTTGTTTCGGATACTATATTGCCATTTCTTCCCTTTAACCTATATATAATCGATAACCTTCAGCAACTGCCAGTAGCTTTCTATTATTACCATCTTTTTACCGGCTAAAAAAACTTATTTATCCTTTTTAGAAAATATTTCTTTAAATTAAAAACGTTTATTTTATTTATTTAATGCCGTAAATATCGAATTATTGCCAGATCCAACCCGATATGCCTTACTATACGTCCTGCTATACACCTTGCTATACGCCCTGCCATATACCGACGCGCCCTACGAAATGCGCCGTAACGCGCATTCTAATACCTCTTTTAATACGTTTTCCGACGTATATCTTTAACGGATAAAAGTCGGATAAAAAATGCTTCCGTATTTAGATTAAGGATTCGGATATTAATAATTTTTTAATCATTCGGCTTTACTTAATACGAAATGGGGGTAATATTAACTTGAACGCATTAAGCGCTCGCCGGTTGCGGCCAGGTTAAAAAGAAAAAATGGTAACATAATAATCGTAACAAGCTTTAATATGATATGCACGTTTAGAAAAAGTTATAAATATAATTAGCAAAAGAGTATTCGATTAATGAAAATTGATTATATATATTATAATTAAGTAATTTAAATTTATTGTTGCAAAGTGCCAAATAACGATTCGCGAGCTTTTTAGCTCGCAAGCTTATATAGGACATTACGTTATACGTTCTTTGTTAAAACGTAAACTTTATAATTATAAATTCGGAAATAATTTAAATAAAAATTTCGGTCGCTAATTATTATCCTTTTTTTATTTAATGGTAAATATAAAACGTTTATATAACGTTAATTAATTAAATATATATTTAAAGGCCCGATTATATAGGTAAATTATAAGTCGGTAAATATGTATTTATAAAAAGTATAATAATTTTATTTTTTTCCGTATATATATTACTTTTATTTTAATTATATTTTTCGAACGTCCGGCGCCTTTATTTTGCACCTATATATTAAATGCCGAGTATTTAATTTTAAACGTTTTTTTTTAAATATAAATAACTTCGGACTCAGTATTTTTTATTATATACCTAGTTATCGTATTTTATAACTTTTACCTTATGGTTATAATTTTTAAAAATAATAAATATTTATTTTAAAGCTTTTATAATTATTACGGCTATTTTGTCGCTAAGTTACAAATTTTGAATATAGCTTCGAAAACGATTAATTATTAATATAATATTATTAATACGGTTAGTTTCCAGTTTTTAAAAGTTAATAATTAATCGTATTTTTAGCTTTATAGGTAGGCTTCGGCCTACTTTACGATTTAAGCGGTTTATTTTTTCTTATTCGTATACGTTATATTTAACGGCAATAATCTCGTTTTTTTAATTCTTTTATTAAAGCCTTTAATTTTTATTTTCCCCAAATAATTTATACAACCGTTAAATGTTTTTAGATTTAAGTCAGCGAGTTTTAAATATTATCTTTAAATATTAACAATATTCGACAACTGTTTTATTTATAAATTAGAAATTCTTTATTAAATAAAAAACGTTTTCCGAATTAATTGTAATACGAAATATGTAATTATTATTTAATTATACTTTTCGATTAACGCTACGATAATTAAATTATATTTCCGTCGCAAGTAATTATTAATTCATTTATAATTTTATTAAAGACTTTATATCTTTAATAAACGTAATAATATTAAATTACAAATAGACTTTTCGTAATACGTTATATGATATAGATAGATGAACTGGAAATTATATAGAGTTTTTAAATATAAATTTATTATTCCGTATCCGAAAATAGAAATATTTATATTTTCTAGTAAATACATAATTATTTAAAAATGTTAAAATAAAGTTTAGAAATTTATTAATTTAGTTGAAAATATAGAAAATAACTTTTAAATCGGCTATAAACATTTTAAAGAAGAAATAAGCGTTTTAAAAGTTATATAAAATTTTAAAAATATAGCTTTAATAATATTTATCTGGTATTTTAATTAACTAAACCTTTCTAATAATACTTTAAAATTTAAATTTTCGATTTGCTTTAATCCTGTAATAATACTAATCTCTATTTTAATTAATTATATCGAATTTTCGTAAGTTTTTAATATTCGAATATTTTATTTTTAAAAATAAATTAATAAATTAATAAATTAATAA
>QJOA01002326.1:0-45813 GCA_004155915.1 Monosporascus sp. CRB-9-2 | reverse complement strand
CAATGCCACGTGCGTAATTCCCCTCGTCTGGACCGGGCCATAAGTTGAGGAAGAGGCCCTTGCATCCTTTGGCCGCTTCCCGTATGGCGTCCAGGTCCTTGAAGTCGCGGATCTTGAATATACTGGCTCCCTGGCCCTCCAGTCGACGAGCAGATTCTGAATGCGGGTCGCGGGTAAGCGCATGGACTTTTGCGCCAGCCTCGAGGAGGAACCTTGCAGCTGCACCGCCTTGGTGGCCAGTTGCGCCCATGATTAAGTATGCTGCCATGTTGGAATAACCCTTTGGATGTATCAGGATTTAGTGTATGAGCTTCTCCTAAGGACAACAGAGCATTTATGCCTCGGAATGTTGTGAACCTTTTAATACTGTTTCACGGCGCATCGCACATCGCCAAGAGGTTACATACCAAGGACATGATTACAAATCCTTTCTATACGGCTAATCCTACGCATCGGCGTTAGGCTCTTGGGCGGAGGGATTAACAGCTTTTCAGCCTTTCATCTCCTGACATATGCAGGGGTCAGTTGAGAATAATTGGCTTTATACGACAGTCGCATAACTACTCCACATGGCGACCGCCGTGACCCGATCAGATCCGCATATTCCTTCGCGAACACAACGACGTTCCTTAGCTGGACCATGGAAACTTGAGAACCGCGTACAATCGGTTTACAAATATTTTGTCCCGTTAGACTTGTCGTCTCCGAATAGGATTGGTAATTGCTGTAGGGCTCTCTATCTAGCTCGAGGACGTGCCCATGATCATAGCGGCCAACGGCGGAGAAGCTTTTATTCATGTGCAGATAAGTGCTTGAATACGTCAGAATATCTTGCGAGAACATTGGCTAACTGCGTGCTCTACAGCGTAGCTGAATTCAAGGCCGAGCTGATAAAGGATAACATCCTGGCGTGTCACAATAAACACTCCGTACGCCTCGTCCGTCCATCCATTTCGTCAGGTGCGACGCCCCTTCATCTCATCTCCAGGATCAAAAGGTCGGCTTGACGATGAACGCACCCCGTTCGATCGTGTTGACAAGAACATAGCCGCTCTTGAAGTAGGGATACAGCGACCAGGTGCCGACGAAAGACGTGCTGCCTCCGCCCGACTGGTTATCATCTTCGGGGTAGATGTCGAAGAAGCCGAGCTCCTTGACGCCGGCACCGGTCGGGTCCCTGGGGATCGACGAGAGGTCGAGGATGCGTAGGCCGGCGCCATAGTTGGACTGATAAGCGCGCCCCTTGTGGACGTACTGGTTATGGTCGATGCTTTTTGTCGCGCCCTTGTAGTATCCTGTCTGGACGGGCTTTTCGAGGTTGCTGATGTCCCAGATGTATGTGACGGGGTATCCATCTTTGGCGGGACCCCTTTTCTCGACCTCGTCATATTCATCGTCCAAAATGAGGCTGTGGCGCATAGAGTCAGCGATCTCTATTGCGGAAGTTCGGCAAATACAAGAACGGATTTCCAGGGGCAAGCTTGTGTGGTGTACTTGCACCAAGCAATGTTGCTCTTGAAAGGGAGTTGACGAGGATAACAGCAATACATCAAGCCACTCACAATTGCTGCCAGTTCGGATCCAACACCCAACCTTGATGCGTGTAAGCGGCACCTTCGTAGGATGTTCTGGAGATGATCTTCGTAGTGGTCTTGTCCGTGACGTCGTAGCTGATATCCACAGGTTAGCATCCGCCTTCCCGTTTGGGCGAAAGACTTACATGGTCAAAGTGTCTTCATTATAACCATAGCAGATCTCGGTGCCGTTGTACTTCGCATGGGGACCTCGGTAAACTATGCATTGCGCATCGTGAACGTAACCGTCCCCGCTAGCGCATCCCGGCGACGTTGGCTTCGAGGGGTCCTTCAGGTCAATAAAGATTAGACCTGCCCTGCACCCTGTGTTACGTGGGACTGCGCCAACGGCAACGGCATACTGCGATTCCTCATTCACAACGATGTTGTGGGTTGAGCCTTGGGGGAGTCCGTTGAAGTGAAAGATATCCCTGCTGTTGCTGAAAGTAACGGGCCTCGCGGGGTCTACAGTGAGCAACTGGAATGCCGTCAGAGGGTATTAGACTATTACAATCACCCCTCGAGTACGTACCTTCTTCATATCGAAGATCTGCACGCCGTGCCGTGCTGCCTCGCTGCCGATGACCATGTAGTTCCTGTAACTACGAATTTCGCGCCACTGAGAGGTGGTAGAATACTGGGGCAGCCGGCCCAAGTAGATGAGCTTCCTGAGATGAGTTAGCACCCTGTCTCAGCACCGAAGCCCCCTCTTTGGTATGTTACTTTGCTGTTTAACTTCGTCGTCGAATGGCTATCGAGGCGTGCGCATGAAAAGATTTTCAACTTACCCTTCTTTGCTGACCTCAGCAAAAGCAGTGCCTTGGCCCTGGCCAATAGCCACGAACTCACGACCGTCGTCACTGGTCCAACCCCAAGAGGAGGAGCCCTGGGCAAGAGGACCTCCAAGGTCGGCATGGCTCTTGAAATCATGGAAGTCGATCTAGAGACAAGTTAGCATCGTCTTGTTTGTCGGATATTAAAACTATTGGATTTACCTTGCTGCATCGAAACGTCTGCTTTGCGTCGCCAGGCACGACCTTCGCGAGCCCGTTGATGCAGGGAACCGGGCCATCAGCAAGAGTGCGACTAGCGTAGTTGGAAGAGTTATAGATCCCAAGAGCGTCGCGGGCTGCCCAGGTGTCCTTCGCACTGCATCAGCTACCTGGGAATGACTTCAGGGAGAGTTGGTCTTCGTACCAGCTTAATGGACATCAAGCGATCCATCATGATTCCGGTGTCATACAGCTGTGCGCCCTTAACGTCATCCGGGGGGAGCTCCCTCGCCGCGGCGAGTCCGGAGGCTGTCGCCGCGACCAAACTGGCCACGAAACTCGACTTCATCTTGGCGGCGCTATGACGATAGCAGCACAAGCAAATGGAGAAATTGCTGGGAAGGGGGATGTCAAGAGGGGACAAGATGTCAAGCGCAGGCAGGAGGAAGCCATCTGCGTTTTAATAGTGCCGTTGGCCATGACTCCGCTTCACGAGCCGAAGCTCGTACTGAAGACTCTCGAACTGCCATGGCAGCTTGATAACTCAATCACGGAGCCGAGTAGGTTGTGGTAGGCGGTAGGGAGACAGCTTGCGGCCAAGCACTCACCAAAACGGAAGGTGGTCGACCGCGAATTGTGTCATCAGCGATCTTGTCGGATTGCTAATAAGTAGCCAGACTTGGCGCATTAACCGCCTATAGGAAGGACCAATCAACACTTATCAACCCTAAGGGTACTAACAGCTTCGTAACGTCACTGCAACCAAGCGTGGAATACCAATGCTAGTAGTACTACCTTCTCCGTTCGCTCTACCGTTCGACTGATCTAAGTGGTGCGATTTCGCCTATGAAACCCACGTATGCATTGCATGTGGATTAAGAAGCGGAAAATATGCTGAGATAAGGCAGCTAGAAGGATACAGTCCATTTCCCCCAGCATTGTGGTATCTGATAAGCCAGCCAGGCCGGTCTGGACTGGAAATCTCTAGCTAAGTGTGTCGATATTGGGTTCAGTTGGGGATGGCGTACTGATTAACTTCCAATCAAGGGGCATTTACAACTAAAGATTATAACCGCAACTCTTATCAGATGATAGTCCGAGATGCCACCAGATCAATGAGCTCTAGCTCCCAACAGCGGATTGCAAGTGGAGTATCTTAAATTCAAGTAAATTTAACGGCTTGAAACAGTTTCCTAGTAGATCGTACGAACTGGACCCCTGTAAGCATCATAGTGCTAACCGTCTGAATATGGCTATGTGGATGTTTTCTAGATCAACTATCCAACGCATAATTAATTAATTAGAACATTGGTAACCGTACGCGCGTGACACAAAATACTCCTTGTTATTACCTACCTAAAGTGGGATCGCAGGCAATACATATTGACAACAATAAGTCCTCCAAAGATAAGACTATTCGACCTGGTTGCTAGGCTTTGATCATATCCGCGCGGCTTTCAGCGGTTAACGACGACTTAACCCCTCGTGTACACATGTTGAGTATCAAAGGTGTGAGACTTCCCGAAATAATGATGAGGCTACCCGGGACGTTTTAGTATGGGAAACTTTGCAGGGTAGACTCTTGTTGTAATGCAGCAGGAATATAAGGGTATATTGGAATAGGGGTAATCAGGCTTAATAATCTAAAATCTGTAGGCCAAGCAACAGGTTTTGTTGAGCCCCTATGTCAGAGAAAGGGTGAGCAACAGCGTGGAAGGCTAGAAGAAGCAGTCTCGCAGGTGGGTAGCACTATATTAGACCAGTAACGCCTGGCCCTTTTCCAATATGTGGGAGGAAAAGGGTCCTATATATACACCTAACACCCCTGTATAGCCCCTGTAATTATAGCCCCTATATCTAGAAGCTTCCACCTTGGCACCTGCCACCCTATATATAGCTATATGCATTCCTAATGCGTATAATTCGAGGAATGTAAGAAACAAAGCTGTTGCAGAAGACTTTGTTAAGTGTTGCTTTTGTCCCTGACGAATCCGTGACCCCTATATAGCAGTATGCGGTCATATAGCCAGGTTCAGCCAAATCCTTTGGTTTCTCACAAGGCGCCAGGTAATGGACCAAGGACGTTCGTCATCGCTCAGGTTCAGGGCCTACGCATATTATTAAAACTCACAGATATTCCATAACTTGTCGGAGACAGCCAAGATTGGGGAATGACATCCTCCTTAACGCAGTTCGTAACAAGCCTTCAAAATTACACGTAATAGCTCTATAAAATCAGTACAATATACATCTTACTACCTAAGCGACTATGAACATCCTGGGCTGCTTAACCGGCCTGTGTCATAAACAAGGCGACGCCTACATCATCCGTGAACTGTCGCATTCCAAAGAGCAAAACCTTTTAAGTAAGAGAGCGGCCATTGAACCAGTGTGGGCGATGTCTAAGAAAGGAGTGCGTTCAAGTTGAATAAAAACAACTTATTCGACTTGTTAACACCCCTTATATAGCCATGTTACCATGTTCAGGACCCCCCATGCATGGCCCCATAATCCTATACCACGATATCAAGGACTTTAAGTCTTTAAATACTAACTTGTAATTCCCTACCGAAATTCGATTGGTCTAGGGAGTACAAGAAGGAAAGTGGCGACACCTTATGCTGCTGATTATCATAAATAAATAAATAAAAAAGGAGAAGAAGGCGAAAGAGGCCGTGGAAGGACTAGCGAATATAGAGAAGCCCCCGGAGCTGCAGGAAAACCAACAGAGTCATCTAAAGTTCGCCAGAAGCAACACTTTATCCTCCCAAAACTATGGGAAGATCTTTTGGAATAGGGGTAACCAAACGACCCACCCTCCCTTCTATACATATATAATTGGGTGGTCCCAGGCCTTCTGCGCTGGTGACATAGTATGGAATCCAGCGGGTGGTATTCAGCTCATCTTTTATAAGATCCCGGAAGCGTGGCAAGATCGTCTAGCGAACCGATACTCTAGATCCTCGAATCTCCTTGGCACACGTCGATGAGACGACAGAAGCAACACAGACACGTGGAAGCAGGCAGCTCGCTATATAAATTTCCTAGTTTATCCCCCCCCCTTTAGTTTCTGTCTAATCCCTACGTCTTCAATGACCAAACCAGATATCATAACAAGACAGGGCTCAATCATGGCCAGCCAGGGGCTGAGCGGCTCGCTCTGCGAAACACGAGATGTGTTGATAATTACGTAACTATAGACGGAATATTTTCCTCCCATCTCACACCACGACATCCGTCCAGCATGCATTGTTGGAGTAAGAGGTATGACGACCCACACCACTTGTGTGTATATAGATGTGTAGCTCCCTAAGCCTCAAGGCTGGTCATCTAGTATGGAATCCAACGGGTATTCAACCTATCTTTGACATACATAACTAGTTCCGTGATTCAACCCCTTAGACGAATATGCATCTACCCTCTGACCTAGAACAGCCTCGCGCCTAATCTTCGCCTCAAGCACGCAGTCTCTTCCGAGGGTTCATATTGCACGTCGAGGGCGGCGCCGGGTCATCCACGAATTTGATGGCAGAGCACTTCAGCATGGTTAGTCAGTTAGTCAGTCATACAACTTCCTCGGCTCCCCAGCAAACGGGCACCCATGTCTCTGCACCTCGACAGGTAGAAAAGTGGAAAGCCTACCGAGAAGAAATAGTTCCCGTCGCCCGTCCACTGTTGGATCTGCAGCACGGCATCGAGGCCGACCCACTCGGGCATACCGCCCACGCGCGGCAGGCAGAACGGCCCCGTGGCGTGCGTGTAGAGCGTGCGCAGGTTGGTCTTGCTGGTTAGGGTACAGGACGTGTCGTTGGCGAGCACGGCGCTCACTTGCCACCCGGCCGTTGCGTTCGCCGAGTCCCAGCAGACGTCGATGCCGCTGACGGGCCACTCAGTCACGCCGTGCGACCGGTCCCCCATCTTGAACCCCCCGCACGGCGCCTCCCGCTGCCGCTGCCGGTCGCTGCCGATCGGCTGCGGCGCTGTGATGGTGAAGTGCGCGTCGGCCTTTAGGGCCGAGAGGGCTAGGAGAGCCGAGGCAATGAGCTTCGCAAGCATGGTTTCCTAATCGTGCGGTGAGTGATGGATGATGGCTAGGAGTGGTGGGGATTCGAGGCTGTTCTTAGGAAATGCTGTTAATTCTGGCGGTTGCTTCGAAGGGAAGGGGGAACGGACCGGTAGCAATGGAACGGGAGCCGAACACGTTATATATACTTGGATATGCGACCTCGACGAAGTTGCATTCCCCATTCATATTGATGCATCTGGGTCGGGTGCCAGGAATGGGTAGGCGTTCAGATGATGTCGACACCAGGTAGCACCTACCTATCCTAAAACACATGCGTTACACACATGTGCACCTCCTATATCGCGCAAGACTGCTCCTGCATGTGTCACTGGCACATCATATCAGCCTCATACTTGCGTTAGCTAAGGATTGTGGCTTCCTCCCTTGCAGCTAGTCTCAGCCACCGACGGCCCAGCAGCCTGGCTCCCAATTTCGATATTTTGGCTAGCGAGGGGCACCCGCGGTACATGGTGTATTGTCTCTTGGGTATGATTGAAGCTGTTGATGGGGAGCGCTTGCCGGTTCGCTGCTTCCGCCTTCGAAACATCTGTTGGGTCCGGGCCATGGCGGAAAGGAAAAGACGCAAACAGTGACATTCGAACGTTTGGATTTTGGTACCTGCATTTGAACTATTGCGTCCAGTCTTCTTCTCAGTTGACTGGTTAAGTATGCGAGGAGAGTCCCTTGTAGTCTAGTGCGTGCCAAGACCCGTCAGCAGCCCACATCCAGATCGGGTGACACTACAGACGTCCCTCCACGTGCACTTCGATGCTATGTCCGAGCCGGTTACAGACGAGATATGTATACAGGATACCGAAACAGGCGTTACGAACAAATCAGTGAGTTATGTATTCAAGCACGGGGAAGTTAGATCGGAAACTATGTGGACAGGTTGCTTTCTGTGTGATACTGCTAGTAGCATGTGGACAGATGGCTCGAACCTAATACGACGTTGTACAACATAAGACACTTAACTGGCCAGTCGTCGATTGTTTCTTTGCTGAACTCGGTCAGCTTTCGCAGTTTTCTTTTTCGCTCGAACGGGAAACGATAAATATTCCCTATCGTTAGAGGTTGCTTGCCAGAGTGTGGCGGCTGCACCCCCGCACCGCTGCGCCAAAGGGCAAAAGGCTGGCGATTGACCGCATTGGCAGCAACCAAGTGGGTGCTTACAGCTGTACAGGTACTTATCTTAGGAGCAACTCCAACGGGTGACCAGGCCGTAACAAAAAGAGGGAAAGATATGGAAAGAGCCAAAAGGGAGGATATACTAAAAGTATGTGCATGTGCGTCGCAATAATCTACCGGGCTATTAAGCTGCTACCTCCCTTATCCCAATTACTCCCCGCATTCACGTGGCGCCACCACAATTCGTTCTGCGTTCGTTTCCTGCATCCCAGATCCGCCACTACGCATGACGATTCTTAGAACGGCAGCGCATTCGAACCACAAGCAGCTTAACCTAGGTAGGGTAGGTTCTTTTTGGGTCATAACGGGTGACTTCAACTCTCTCTATATGACAACCGTAAGCCAGTAAAGCATATGGTTTGAAGAGAACTCTTACTAACCAGGTATATGGACCTCCAATCATTCTATCTTGAGATAGCGCGCTTCTTTTCATACAAGCGTGATGGCCCTGACAGGAATCCCACGTTTGACTAATGCTTCCAGGGAAAGCCGTGGGTCTGAATTGATAATCTCGCCTGTATTCTTGTTCAGAACTTCTTGCAATGGAAGGAATCTGCACGACTCCTTTCCAGTTTATTGGTTCCCATTCAGGTGGTACTAGAACTCCCCCCAAGCGAGGATCTTCCGTCGATAAATCCCCGGTCTCAGTGTTGAAGTAGTGTGGACCAAATTGCTTATCATATTCAGCAGATACATCCACTCTCCAAGAACGGCCCAATGGGCCTAATAACGCCTCACCGTCCACTGTTGTCGACTGAGTCAGTGTTAGCCAATTTAGCCCGTGACACCTTTGAATCAACACGCATCATTATCTAGACCATAGATTCATGCCTTGCCGTTAATACATAAGTACTTGGAGGTGGCATGCTGGTCTAGACAAGAAACAAGAGATTCGATACTTCGGAAGGTTACCTACTTATACCATGCACGTAACAGTCGCCAACCACCTCGTATTGGCCACAAAGCGTTGGCCTCAGAACCATAGGAACAGTGTAACCAAGAAGCACAAAGACCTCGTCACCTGATTAACGAGACGTGCCTGTTAGCTTTCGTGCTGCGGATATTCTAAACAATTGACAACTTTACCTTCTCGCACTTTCCCATACGCCCTGCCTATGTAATCATTCGACAAGCTAAATATCGAGGTCGTACGGGCGGAATCGGCGACCGTTTCTTTGTACTAGCTTGATATCGCACCCTCTGCTGTTGATCTACCGGTTTCAGGAGTCAAAATTGCTTGGTATAGCTGAGCAAGTGATGGGTAAAAACGCTCTTTTGGAAATCTTTCTCGGACTCGACTCATCGTTAATGTCAGAGTATACGCATCCAAGTACGTTTCGCCGGTGGGATATTGCGATTCTCGCGGTTGGTTGGCTCCTCTGCTTCTGATGAATTCACAAAGGCTCGAGAAGGAGTCGGAGATAATATTGCGGACCGAAGTGGCGGTGGCAACAAAGAGTGCAATAACCTCCAGCTTGTCCGAAGAGGTGCATGGGTTTCTCGCCTGTGCTGCGGATGTACCACTGGCGTAGAATCCGAGAGAGGAAGAGAAGGTTATTCTGATAAATTGCGACCAATTCGGGACCCACGACGGCCATGGTAGCTGAGATGTTGGCGCTGTTTGATCTCGCTGACCCGCATACGGAAGCTGAAGGAGGCGATTTGACTGTTCATTGCATGCGATAAAGACTTGCGTAAAGACTGCCAACGGAGACAGTGAGTAGTCGACGATGATACGTTCGGTAATTTCCAAGGGCGCTAAACTCATGAGACGTATACCTTGTCTCTATCGTCTTTGCAAGCTCGTTCATGGTGGCTGTATATTATTTCCTCGAAACCCAATTTGTCCATGTCGAAACATAGCCTTTCTACTTTCCAGAGTTCATACTGCAGATGTGCAGGCACCCCTTCGTCCCTCTCCCAGATATATCGAATTGCTCGTCGAAATAAAGGCCATAAGACCTCACTTTCTCCACATTTTATGGTAGACCTTGGGCTTCCGAGATGTATTTCTTGTACCACCCGCAATCGACTAAACCATGCCAACGAACACAGTTGAAGAATCGCATTCCACGCGCCGAGATCATAGGGAAGACTGACATTATAATGACACCAAGTAGGTTGCTCACACCCAGGAGAGGGCAACTTGAAACCTTCTGGTATGGATCCCACCTATCTACCAATGTAGTTTAAGGTTGAGATAGCCAATTTGCTGTCTGGAAAGCTCGGTCCCACCCAGGCTACGACTCTCCTGGCGAGACTGAAAATCTGGCTCATGCGTTTAACCTGCACATTTCGTTCCTGCACGTCGTCTTGATTGATGCAGATAGCGTCGATCCACATAACTCGAGGTCTGTCTTCGTATCGAAGGTAACTTATTGCTAAAGCGAGATTTCGTGTGACACGTAATTGCCGCTTTAGAAGGTGGCCAAAGGCTGCTAGGGGTGCTTTGACAGCGGGAGTAGCACCCACCTCTTCCAGAGACTCTTCGACTGTAACATGCTTTCGCAACCTTGAGGAACCCCACGTATAAGATAGGGCTTCGTACTTCAGCTGGGGTCCATCGCGCTCCTCGATAACTGGATCGTATGCATCACGGGGTAAGCTCAAATCCGGATGAGTCCAAGAAGTATTGCCGTGGCCATCCCAGAATACCACACGCCCTTCTAATGTCTCATGGGCAGACCAGCCTTGGGAAGGATCTCTGTAATTTCCTCTAACGGCAATCTCTTGGGCTTGCTGTCATGAGTTGGCGGTACGAGCTCAGCGTGGGTGATCGTAATCCGAATCGGATCGTCGAACTTGCCCGGCAGGATTGTCACAAAACGGATATCGTTGGAAGAAGGTCCCCATCTCCGTACAGATGCAGGGATTTCGAGATGGCTCGCCGGAAGCAAGATGGATAGGGGAGAAGTTGTCCATCGCAAGGCTGTGAGCGGGGTAGTATCAATACCACCACCGCCTCAGGCATCCACGTATGCTCTGGCTCTTATTGGTCGGAAAACGCGTATATCTGAATTTGCTACGCTTCCCAGCGGAGGCATTGGAGCACGAACGGGAAAGCCACCCGACAACAAGCCCTGCTGAAGCCGACGAACTTCCAATCCTTAACTCATCAAGATCAGGCCCTCTTTTTGAGATTGTGGCTGCGCCTGCAGCGCAGCTGTGGCTAAGGCTTTGAAAAAGAACTGTGGCTTCAGGTACCCTCTAACCCGATTGGAAAAAGACCCGCAAAAATAAGGAAATCTCAAAAAGGGGCCTTTGATGGCAAGTTGTAATCTGTTGGCTTCGTTTTGCGCATCTCCATACAAAATTTCGGAAACCTTTCTTAAGAGCTGGCAAAGATAACAAAGATAGAAAGTTTAACAATATAACAAAACCCATTATCATATACAACTTTAAAAGAGCTTCTTAACCATATATATAACTTCCCAATCGGCGTCGGTTTCGTGGACATATTAAAGAAATAAGGGAAAATTCTCGCTTTGCACCTACCTTCCAACCGGAACACCCTTATGGTTGCGACGCAACAACCACAAGCCGGCGGGCAAAAGAATAGCTGGACGGGCTTCTCCCATACTGAGTTACCCTTGGAAGTTCCATGGCAAAATGTTGCGACCGGTGGTTGTTGTGTCGCAACCATGAGGGCGTTCCGGACTCGATTGACCCCAACCTTCTCATGGCTGCGACGCAGCAACCACAACCCGTACGGCCGAAAAAATTGCTGGACGGGTTTCTCCCACACAACATGTACTTGGGAAACTCGGTGCATGATGATGCAACCAGTAGTTGTGTTGTCGCAGCCATAGAGCATTACGGTCGCCCATTTTCCAGACTTAAATATTAGATTATAGCAAAAGTAGCTGTTATTCTGATTGATCCAGGTTTCTGTAGGTGGGAACGGTGTGGGAGTGCGAAGGTCTAGCTATGTACATACAGATAGTAGGGCTGTCGCGCCCCCACCCCGTTGCTTTAGTGAACCCCCCACCCCCCCTTTCTCTCCACAATCGACAATTCCTTCAGCCACCATACGTATCTCAACAGCAGTCTTAGGGGCAGTTCGGGACACTTCAGCAACACGTACTTGTGGGGAATCAGCATCAGCATCAGCAAAGCGTTCGTGTTTATCAGCACCAGCCATCTCCACTTTTTTTGCTGAAAATGGCTGGTTTTTCTTGGCAGGTCCTGACGAATGATGTTCAATCAGCATGCTGAAAATCCCCCACTTCAGCTTCAGCAGCCTTCGAGGTGCTGAAACCGCTGCTTGATAGCGCCCGGACTGCCCTAGGAGCCTGTTGCTAGCCCTAAAGAGCCTGTTGTTAGCTTTAAGCTATCCTTTTTGCTGTATATCTTGATGACGCCATGGACTAAGACTTCCGTAACTGTCGTTTTGCAATCTCGGTGATGGTACTTAAACGCTCTTCGGGATCGATGATCATGGCGGTGATACGGAAAACGCGCCGCCGTCGGCGAAGGCAGCTCGTCGAGATCGCTGCTTCACTCGTAGCCCTTGACCCCTATATTTAATAGCACATTATCGAAAAGCGGTGACGATTCAGCTACATCAAGAAGTAACAGAGCTAACCCGTTCGTCCATATCAGCCAACTGAAGCGAAACTTAAAGGAGTGGGAACGCCAGCAATCAGCAGTTCCACTTACCATAGTAGGCCGTGCTTATTGACAGGGTTTGCACGAACCATAAGCATCAGATTCTAAGTGTCCCGAACTGCACCTTAGAAACCTAGGGAGGGGCTGAATGGCTGAAGTCGTGAATTGCTAGTTGCTCACTCTCCCGACGCTGGATATAGAAGCTGGCCATTTTTATCTGGTCTTGTCAATTACGCGAGATAGTAAGGAATATATAGTAGATATTGACAAGCAAGTTATAACTTCACGCTTCCTTGCCGCCTGCCACGTCCTACAATGCGGTAGCATTTTCGACCCCCGAAATGCGTGGGGAAAACTCTGCCTCGTCAGCTGAAGGCAGCCTTAAGCACCTGACAAGATACATGACCACCGCCTCACCGTTGGCCGAACTGCTATGACCGATCATGCACAGCTTAGGCTTAACAGTGTACAAGCTGTCAAGGGAGGGCCCGAAACAGGGGAGAAAGTGGGCTGAGAGGTTATGCAGTTGGCGAGGCCGCGAAGCCAGCCGCATTCATACGCGAAGTCGGCCTAGTAACGTGCCATTGGGTACCCACGGGTATCGTATTAGGGCTACCACCCTTTGTTCGACCGCTTGCCATAGCGTGCCGTCCTTAATCGAGTACTCGCTAGCCAAAAACATATGTAACAGAAGACCTAATCTGCGAGGGTGAACACGAAATTCTGTCTACTAGAATCTTAGGGAATTTTCCACAATGGAGACTGGAGCACGGGCGGCCTTTAACAAAAGTTGATCCTAGGTCTTCAGTGGCGCACGAGCTCCCCTAAGCATTAGGGAGCTACTAGGTACTTCTAGTCTCATCGATGCGCTAAGGCGGTCTCCTGTAGCGTCGGCGTCCTCAGAATTTACCATCACTCCTCGCCACATATCACACCTATGTCTATCAACACATATTCTAATAGGTTTGTTTCTATCATTCGGGTCGTTGCTCTGCCTCAGACGCCCGTTTGCTTCCGGGGACCTTTAAGTACCAAAATGGACGTAGGGAATCCAGTAAGGATTCATCAGTCCTCTTGCCTGAGTCCCCATACCCAGCAACTTGGCATCTCTCCCCTTCCCTTCCTTCTCGATCCGTCCGTCACGCAGGGCTCTAACGGCTCGATGAAGCCCTCGGCAGACCGCCACGTCCGTCATCCCCTCGTCCCGTAATGTCTCGTACAGCACTCTCGCCACATCAACGCAGTGCTTGTCCGATACTTCCCAGAGCGTTCCCACGACATGTCGGAAACCTGCGAGTTGGAAGGCGCTGACGAGATGGATTCCTTCGTCTGCGAGTCTGGCTGCCTCGTTGGCGCCAGTCGAACAAGCAGAGAGATAACCAAGGAACGGTGGGTTCTCTTGGAACCTACGGTTACGGAGGTCTTCTACGGTTAGCGGGTTGCTTTTCCAATCTTCGAGAAGCAAACAGCTTTGTGAAGGTTCCATTGGATCTGATTGTCCGTGGCCGGCAAAGTGGAATATCCTACATGCCTGCAAGTGTTTAAGGACGTCGTCCTTGCGCAGTGTCGGTATAATTGGCTTCAACTGGAGCGATGGGCAAAGATGTTCCAACATCTTCACTTCGTCAGCAGCATATGGAAGGACTCCATTTGTAGACATGCCGGGTGTGTCGCGCATAGCAACCAAGAGAGCATGATCGGACAGAGGCCCAGCGGGCTTTCGAATATGGTGTCGGCGCCCGTATATAAGTGCCTTAACGGACGATGCATACGACGACATGACTCTATCAAGCACCGTTTCCGTGGATCCCAGCGCATGGTGTCCCGCTGCATGAAGTGGCAGCTGGCTGAGGAGCCCTGTAGGGATCCACCATACCCGGGGGCAATTGTTATCAGAGGCGGGTTCCCTAAAACCGAGCGCGTCAAGACTTGGACGAGCAGCAACATCCCAGAGCCACCGCAGTAATGGTGTTATATTGAAAGAGGCGGTTCGACGAGACTCTCGTAGATTACCGGCCCATTTTCGCACGTCTTTAAGTGTCAGATCAGGTAATTCCAACACCCTAATCCGATCGCGCTGGATAATAAACGCATCACAGCGATACGAGCTTAAATTGATGATAATAATAGGGTTTGGATCTGCCGCGGCTATCAACTCATCTGCAGTGGGCGGAAGAAGAAAGTTGTGGAATCCAGGCTGAATACGAATCCTCGTAATGAGTTCGCTGAAATTCTGGTCCGCTTTACGCCGTCGTTTCGCTTGTGACTCCCAGGATAATGTGTCGTCGGTAGAGATCGGAAAGGTTTTATCCGTTGGTTTGTCCAGTTCGTCTCGAAGAGATGTGAATTCGTCTGCCAGATTAGGGTGCTGCTGTTGAAGATCAGAAATGTTACTGCGCATTTCCATCAGCAAACCAGCAATAATCCCGCGGCCGAGCTCGAGGAGTTGCAGGGCGCGATAGGCCTCCTTTCCTGAATTTAAAGCCGTAGCCGCCGCCATAGAAGCCAAGCCGGCGAAGTCTGCGAGCATATGCTGCTTGTCGGTATGCTTTAATAATCGTGGGCTTACAGTAGGGAGGAGGTTTACGGCGTCCTGCAGCAACAGACTTGATTCTTCCCAATTTGCCTGCGAGGCAAGAATGCCAGCAGCGTTTCGAGCAAGACGAATCCGGATGGATGGGGGAGCGCTATAACAACGCCAACCCATTTTATACGAGGTAAGCGTACGGTTAAAATCGTCCATCGAACCGGTCCGTTCGAATCGGCTGCTAAGCAAGTTTCCAAGGTTGTTAAAAATGGCAGCTCGATCGGGGTGGTCTTGAGGTGTGGCGTTTACTGCCATGTCCGCAACGTCAACAGCACGGTTAAGATCGTCTATCGAACCGGTCCGTTCGAATCGCCTGCCAAGCAAGTTTCCAAGGTTGTTAAACATGGAAGCTCGATCGGGGTGGTCTTGAGGTGTGGCGTCTACTGCCATATCCGCAACGTCGACAGCACGGTTGAGATCGTCCATCGAACCAGTCCGCTCAAATCGCCTGCCGAGCATGGCCGCTAAGCTTCCCAACGCGGAGGGTCTTGGCGATATATTTATTGCCTGCTCTGTCATACGAATGGCCTCTTCTAACGTACGTAAGACGCCTGTTCGCTCGTATTCCTTGGCGAGGCTTACCGCTCGACCGATTTGGTCGTCTATTTCGTCATATGTGGACGCTTCGCCTCTTCCGGTGGCTATGTTCAAGCTATTGAGGTCGACTGTCTGCTTGAACCTGTCCAGATGATGATCGGCCTGGTTAATACCAGGCACATTCGCTGTAACCATTGCCTCTGTAGCCATGAACATCAATTCGTCGAGATCCTCCGGGGAACTAGTCTGCAGAGCCCTCTTGCCTTTCATCTTGATTAAATCCATCAGCCTATGCGGTCGGTCGGGGTGAAGACGATCCGTGATAGTGAGCATCACTTCAGCACGGAGGATGGCTTCGTCAAGATCCTTCAACGAACGCGTACGCTCGTATTTCTTCATCAGCATTATAATCAGATTCCTCAGGCAGTGTGCATAATCTGTGTCTTCAATATGGACGGCCATCACCACTTTCTCGGCTCTGTCAATTGCTTTCTGGATGTCGTCCGCTCCTCGGGTCCTCGAGAATATGAAGTAGTAGACGCTGCTGAGCAGCTTGAGCTGTCCAACATCGTCCTCTAGATTTTCTTCCAAAGCGCTTGCAAGTCCGTATAGCTGCTCCAGATCCATATCAAAGAACGATAATTCGGCGCTATCGTCGGCAGGTACATCCAGCTCTTGGTAGTATTGTAACGTCACGGCTTCCTCAATGCCTGTACTAGTGCCTCCCGGGATTGGGGGACCTCTGACACTAGTACTGGCCCCAGATATGCCTGTCGAAGCACTGGACTCCCGTTGAACGAGAGGAAGGACCCCACCGGTTGGGGCTGGGCTAGGAGAAGGGTCCATCCTAATGGAAGCTTGGACATTACGATCGCGAACCGGTGAGCCGCTCAGGCTAGCCTTTGAATGGATTGGAGCCGGGAGTATCTCTTGACTGCAATGTGCTTGCTGAGCCGTCTGGTATGATGTTTCCACCTGCCGCTCTGGGTCTCTGATACGCTTGGCCGGGTCTAGATCATGAGAAGGGGGCATCCGAGCAGAATCTTGTGCATGACGATCGGGAGTCGGGGAGGCGGCCCGGCCATCTTCTGAACTGAGACGAGCTTTCCTGCGTGCTGCTTCCACTTGGCGTTCTAGATCCCTGACTTTCTCTGCCATATTTAATTCCTCCAGTTCTCGCCGCAAGCGGGCTTCCTTCTCCTCAAGATTCCCTTCCCCTAAGTTTCGAGCTTCTGACATCGCGAGTCCTTTGGAGACGATAGAGTGATTATCGCGGTCATTTAATAAAGTAAAAGATACCACGAACTTGCAATTAATACTGTTCCAGTTCTCTGTTTTAGGTGTTGGTAAAGAAATTTGCGGAAGTATTACCCAAACGAGCGTGTCCGTGAAATCGCTGCGAGAGCCCAGATGAAGGATGAATGTCGTATACGTTAGGCAGACTAATTTGAAATAGCTATATGACAGGCCCTAGTTCTTAAACTACAAGTAGAATGTGGATTCGATGAAAAGACGGGTAAAAACACTGCTAGCCGTTCCGAAAACAAACGTGGTTGGAGCACCTAGGTGGTGTGAATCCATTTCCTTCAGGCCTTGGGCATGAAGAGTTCTAGGAACAGTGAAACGGTGAATACCTCCCGGCGTCAACCCTTTGGTCCTCCGGCCAACTGATATACTGCGTAGAGACGCTGAGGGAGCCTCGTGGTGAGCCTCGTGGAGAGCCTCGTAGAGAGCCTCGCTGGGCCTTATATGCTGCCACGTATGCTGGAATTCGCCTTAGACAGAGTGACATCGAACATGGGTTGGCTGTCAGCCGACATTGATGGGTTGTTGATGGCGCCCAATGGCGTTCGCACACTAGAGATGTTGGTGCAGGTGCTGATGCGACCTACCATGACACCCTACTAGTTGCTGTGGACGAATGGCATATCCAAACTCTCATAATCCAGTGCTCGTGTTTCTGGGCTAGTCTCACCGCTTGGTCGCTCAGAGAGCCCTTGGAACCCGTGTTACAATATCAAAAGTGATCTCTCGAGTCAGTTTCAATCGACATGCACGCGAAAGCGTTCCAGTTTGGAGAAGGAGGCGGCGTTGCGGCATGGATTACCTAGCTCGGAGGGAGTAGAGAAAAGCTCCGGGGGAGCTCAGCCACTTCATTATTAAAATTAAGCGGCCCAAGCTTCGGAAAAACTGTCCTTCGAAAAAATTAACTTATTAATTATTTAAAAATTAAAATACGCATAAAAATTATTAAAATATTAAATAATATTATTATTATTAAAAATTTTATAATATATATTATTAATAAAATTTAAAAAAAAAACATTTATTAAATAATTATTAAGCAATTACTTAACATATACTGGGTATATATAGGAATTCCCTAGCATATACGGTATATATCCAGCAGTTACCCAGCATATGCGGTATATATCCGGCAGTTGCCCAGCATATATTCAGCATATGCGGTATATACCTGCATATGCTGGGCAGTTGCTGTATAATATCACATAATAATTGTTATATAATTATGGGTATGATTTAAGTATATACGTACCGAAAAACGAAGGATACCGGATTAATTTTTCGGCAAATACGCTTGGCGTTTTCTACTCCCTCCGGACTTATTGCTGCGCCACTTTCGTTCTACTCCCCCGGAGCTTTTCTCTACTCCCTCCGAACTGGTCCCCGTGCGGGATGTACTTGTTGACACGATCTAGTCTAATGAGATCAAAGCTCTGGCCATGTCGATTGCGCCCGACAAGGCTGAGTTTTAGACCCCAGAGGAACAAGAACGTGTAGTTTTATTTTTGATTTTCAATTTTTTTTTTTTTTTTTTTTTTTTTTTTTTTTTTTTTTTTTTCTCCCAGCAGCAGGGCGAAGGGGCTCAAACTTCTTCATCTCTCAGCAGTCAGCTCAGGAGGCCTCGCAAACACAGACCCATATCAAGAATAAAGCGAGCGTCTAGTTATCTGAATACGTCAATAAAAGATTCGCGCGTGAAAGGCGGGTTACGTGGCATGGCCCTACCTTGGGCGGGGGGTCACTGCCGGTAGAATCTGTGTTTAATAATGCCCAATGAGACTCTCACATTTCAAGTTCTGAGACAGTCGGTGGCTGCCCAGGAGGCTGAGCTGCGAACAGCCCAGAGAACAACAGCCGAGCAGCAGGGGGCAACTCAGGCGCAAGGCAGAAAATGTAGGGTCCGCGCAACGCTACACTTGAATCGGAAAGACGTACTGTAACACTAGACAGTTGACAACTAATGAGTGTACAGTTAAGTCTCCCAACTTCAGACACGTCACAATGCGCCTAGTTCATGGCCCCACGGGCTTTTAGCGCTCACCCTCTCAGGAGCAGGGAACCACAGGCCAAGTTTAACGGTAAGGTGGATTGGGGTAGACCTCCAGCATCTTGCAGACTCGACCGTAATGTCACATCGTAGGACGCGAGAGACGGTCTTTTGTGCAATTCTGAGAAAAATGTCGCAGTTAAAATAGGTCGATATTAAGCGATGGCAAAACCGGCAGTCAAGTATAATAGTCTACGTGTATGGGATACGACATTATCGGTTTTGGGTATAGGTCAGTAGAAGGCCCCAGCAGAGAATGGCAGCTGGTGAAAATAAACGTACCTGGCTTTCCAGCTGTTGAATCTAATAGTACCGAAAAATGGGAGGCCCCACTCTACGGCGGGACATTACTAGATATAGATCTCTTAAATGAAGAGGCGGATAGCTATGCCTTTGGCTCTTCGTCACTTTCAATTGCGGTCGAAATAGGATAGCTTAGACAGAGCAATATGCGTAGAACGCCCGTCAAGTTGCAGGTATATTTGTGCTAGAAATAAATTTGTTACTGTCGGCAATTGGTGCTTTCAGGTGCTACCGGCTGGTAGGCTTTGTTCAGGCTAGGCAGCAGAATGCTGCCTGGGACAGCCTTTGTCCACTGATGATCCTTTGTTACCCAATCGTGTATATAAGGGCGATTGCCCACGGACTAGATTTGTCCTTTCCTAGAACTTAGAGAACCCAACCTAGAGCAATTACGCCGGATTCCTGCATTCGATCACTGTGACTGCTGACAGTTACGAAATAACAATTAAAATAATATACAGCTTTAAAAGGGCTTTCTAACCACATAACTTCCCAATCGGGGTTGGTTTGGCGGAGATATTAAGGAAATAAGTCAAAATGCTCGTTTTGCACATTCGAGTGGTCCGGCCGCTTGATGTATACCTGGGAAGCTAGACTTCGGACCTGAAGGACTTCCAACAAAGAAGCAGTGACCCAATTGCAACCTCATTATCTATCCTAGCGGGACGACTTACGGTCGCGAAGCGCATGTCACGTAGTTCAAGCTGTACCATTCTGAATGGGTGGGTGAGTTCATTGCACCCCAAGGTTGAACCTCGAGAGGTCTTCGGTAAGTCGGGCTGAGATTTATTCGACATCCTCGATCACCACGACTTCAAACAGCCTAAACCCCGGCAATTTTATCTGTTCTTCCCTTACCTGAGCATTTTAGCCCTCTGCAGCACACGGGCCTCAACGTAGCCTCCTAGCAGCCTCGTAGATACGGCAATAATAGTCAGATCAGATCATGTCAGACCCTACTGAGGTCTAGGTCTGTTAGCTGCATCGTGGCTTAGCTAGCGTTGCTACTATTGGGATGCGTTGTTCGAAGGTCCGGTACCGCTTTCTCTCAGATATAGCTATTTTCTGTGTATATAAGGAGGCTTCACAACCTCTCTTTCTAGACGGGACCTCTTAGAAGGTCAGCCAGATAATACACTCTTCATTCAGCCATATATGCTTCAGTGTGTGATGTCAGGGTCTCATAGATCAAAAACTCTACCTCCGCAACTACAGGCATGTTGATAAGTATGCGGCTACCATTGGGGGGTTGTATTCACAGTCACTGGACCTCTTCGACAGAATTGATCTAAGTTTCTTCTTTGCTCCGCGGTTCTCCCGAATTAGGATTCCGCAGAAGTCCATGAAGAAGCCCGATCAGAGTTTACGATACCAGTAGCCCAAGGTGAAGAGAAAACCGCGTGTTATTGGTGCCCTACAACAGGATGTAGATGGACACAGCCTATGCGTAAGAAGAGGGGAATTATAACCAACGTACCCATCTTGTCTTCCTTGGACAGCCTTTTGACCGGAAGAAGCGACCAGAGGCGCGCGAAAGGATTATCGCCATGCAGAACAGCGTGATCCATCCACCAACAAACAAGAAGCGTCGGCTGGTCCTGATCTGGAGCATGCAGTAATGGCGGCGAAGAGTAGAGAGACATTGTCGTCTCCACAACAGATTGACCACGCCCGTCAACTTAGTTTGATGAGATATAAAATCCGTAACGTGGTCGACGGGAAAAGTAAAAGAGCGGCGTACGATGCAATGCTCGCGCTGAAACAGCACCAACCACAACTGGGCTTCGAGAGCAGTACACGGTAATGACTTGTTGAATCTTAGGTAAGGAAAAGACGGAGAACCGCATTGCTACCTACTTGTGCTTGGGTTAAGAAAAGCATACCTGGAAACAGATTGCGCGTGATAGTGCGGATGACCTACTCATTTGGCAAATAACGATATATGATGATCTGTGGTTCGAATACACTGGACAGACATTTCGGTATCTCCATTCTAGCGATGGCAACACCACCGAATACACATAGTAACCTAGGAACATTAATTTTGAGAATCCAATAGTAGAAGATATGTGAGTGTATCCCGCTCGAACTGTCCATATCCGAGGGCTCTCTGCTGCATGATATCAGTAGGATCACTCAGGGCGCTTACAACAAGTATAGAAATTGGGAAGCCGGACAGAAGGTGAGGTTACCCTATAGGATGCAAGGAGGCTACCCTGGAAGGATTAATATGTGAAAATGTACAGGGTAGACTCAGTCAAGAAGGATGGAAATCTCAAGGTGTGTCGTAAGTGTGTATATTTCGCTATAGCAGAGCTATGGACTTCATGCATCAGCCTGGGAGATGATGGGCTATACTCTCGTAAATAACCGCATTATCAGGCATATCGTTCACTTGTTCATCCATAGTTTCCATTACTAATCAAGGGATAAATAATAGAAACATATAAAAGAACGCGTAAGCAATGTCCGAGATTCAGCCTCCTCGAATAGGGGTTGGACCCACTTCTATCCGAACAAAAACCCCGGATCCCCAGAACAAGCCCCTATACCTAGCGAGAAGAATTAACTCAGATGCGGGCGTCTATGCAGCGCGTCGAGTTCCGCGATCGCCTTCTCCTAAGCTTCTGAGTTGAGGGTTAAAGACTTAGGGGTAATTAGAGCTCGAACAGCCCAACTGCCCACTGGAACAGGCCTAAAAAGACCTTGAACCAACTAGACGTGATGCCTCTTTTGCCCCTTTATCGTGCGGAGTTACCAGTCCAATCACATGGGGTTTAAGGCCACCTTTGCGTGTAGAAAGAGTAGGGCGGATGCTTTACGCAGCTTGAAGTTACTGTCAGGAATTCCCCTATTACTCTAGAACCGTATACTTTACAATGCTCCAAGGGAAACCGGTTCATTACGTATGTACATGGCGCTAATTTTTACACATCAGCCCAGCCCCTTCAAGAAAAAAGCAGTTCGTGATAACCACATCATAACATCCAAACCCCCATCATTAAGAACCGCAGTGCCCCGGACCAACCATACAGTCTCGATTGCCACATCATCCGCCTATATAGGTGTAAACAGTCCCCATCGTCTACTTATAGAAGCAACGGTATATCCAATCAGCCAGCGCAGCCCATACTCATGTCAAAAAAACCAATCAACTCTCCAGGGCCTCGCATAGTCGACGTGGTGTGGAATAATAACAACCCATTTACCTTCCCAGCAATAAGTATATATATCTCCTATAGTATGTTGCCACCGGCAGAAGAAAACCAGTCGTCGACTATCTTACTCTCCTACCATTCCATACAGCCACATAGCAACAGCTCGTCATCTTTATCCCCAAGCGCAGATTTTCCGGTGAGAAAAGGAGCATATATTACGCACGCGGGATTTATCATACAGGGAGGCCCTCCTCGAGCGCCTCGTCCCTCTCGAGGCGCTCGAGCCCCTTGCACACGGCGCCGTAGACGCGGATAGGGACGGCAACTTCGAAACTCTCGCAGTCGAGGTTCTCGGCGGCGACGAGCACGAGGCCGCCGCGCTCGTCGCGGGATATCTCCTCGAGCAGCGGGGGGTGTCGCAGTTGTTGCGGCCGGGGACGCCGGGGAAGGCGAGAACGGGAACGGTTAGGACGCAGCGGTGGATAAGCATCACTACCACCGCCGTTGGCGTTTGGGGTAGACGCCGCCGAGTCGGAGTCCTCCTCCTCTTCAGACGATTCGTCGTCGTCGTCGGCGGCGGCGGCGCTGGCGGCGAAACGGCTAGGATAAGACGAGGCGGACGAGGAGGGCACAACGAACTCGATGCGGATCTTCCACTCGAGGCTCAGGCCGCTCGTGACGAACTCGGGGGTCGCCGAGATGGGGATGGCGGGGGTAAAGACGACGCGGCGCGCGAAGAGCGTCGCCTCGCTCGAGCTCGCGTACACCTTACGCGTCACGCGGTGCACGCTGGCCTCGCTGCGCAGCGCCAGCGCCGGCTCCACGCGCTCCGACGTGTCGAGGGCCATGTGCACGGCGTAGCACGGGATCTCGGCGTTGGCGAAGTCGATGGCCATGCTGACCGATTCGCCGAGCCGGTAGGCCGGGCGCGCGAGCATCACCACGCCGACACGCCTGCCGTTGCGGGCGATCTCGAAGCGGTTGCTGCTCGGGCCCCCTTCGCGCGTGAGGTTCGCACGCAGGATGGCCAGGTCGATGGCTTCCTTAGCGGTACCGGCTTCTTCGAAGACGGATGGACGGCGTGAAGATGGACCGACGGCGGTGGGAGATAGGAGGCCGGCGCCCTGTTGACGAGGTCTTTCGAGGAGCTCGTCTACATATAGGAGGAACTCGTTGATGGAAGATCCCGATTGGGGACTTTTGTTCTTCGAATCCTCGCCTTGCCCCGGCGCTCTCTCCAGCGCTTGGACTTTGGCCATATCTCGAAGAAGGACGTAGGGCGATGACAGGTCATGGCCTAAAATCTCGCCATGGCTATTCACACTTCCGAGAACGCGAAACGGAACGCTAACGGAGTGTACTTGCTGCTCTCGCGTTCCACCTGGTCTTTGGGTGCCTATCACAAGGTTATATGATATCTTCATAGCCTTCCCCTTATGTGTTGGAGGCAGCCCTTTTGGTAATTTGAACGTGTACTCGTACGTTTTGCTCTCGCCAGGGCCTAGTTGTAAATCGACGAATAATATCGACTGCGGTGTGGAAAGCAGCGGTATCGATTTGGAGCTCGCAGCCCCTCGCAGCTCTTTAATGCTGCTGAGCTCGCCCCCTCCAAGAAGCTCGCCTATCGAGCTGCTCAACGCTCCCCACCCGAAGTTTTGGAGAAGCCCGCTGGATCTCTTGGAGGATTCCAGCCCGATAACTCCTCCTCCCTGTCCGCCTAGCGCGGCTTTTCGTTTCACTGCTTCGAACGGCCCTAAGTTGATGAGTGACCCGTCGAGCGTGAAGGAGCCTTGGACCTGTGCATAACCCATCATCAAGGCTTCTGGAAGCCGCGCTTGATAGACGGTCGACAAGCCAGAGCTCCGGCGCAGGTGGGGAGGTCTTCGCCCGTTTTGTAAAGGATGTGTCACATATTCCGACGCCAACGTTTCCGACGAATTATTGCTCAACGAGTAAAATTCGCCGCTACTCCTAGGCGTGCCGCCAGCGATACTTGTCGTAGATAATATTCGCGCGGCAGGGGCAGAATGTTCTGTAATGATGGGTATGGGCTCCCTCTGATGGTCTGTTCTTGTAACATTCCCGCTCAGTGGTGATTTGGGCGATGTTCTGGTAGAATTATTCGGAGCGCTTTCGTGGTTTTCCGATCTCGACGGCGGGGTCATAGGGAACTTGAAGTCGGGTATTATGCCTGGACCTCTTCTCGAAGAAGTGCCGATGCTGGGGGTATTAGGAGCAGTCGAACTCCCTGGCCGACCGAGTCCATGTCTAGTCGGTGGAAAAGAATGGTTGTTGAATACGGGAGAACTCTCAGAGCCGAAGGGGCGCCGCGGCAGGGTAGCTGAGTGTAGGCCGCCGCTTGAGCCAAGGCGCGGCGAGATCTGTAGACTAGCGGACCTACCGTGCCCAAGACCTGGTCGCTGCGGTCTCGCCGGGCTTCCGTTCAGCGATTGGTCTTCGACGGTTGCATTTGAACCTATAGACACTATAGACAGAGATCGTTTATGGGCGTGACCGGGCCGCTGTGGGGTCGGTTGTGGAGGGGGCCATTGTTGAGGCTGAGGTTGAGGTTGAGGGTGAGGACCGCCGGTTGAACGGGAGCCGGCGGCGGGTACTGTAAGTGACAATGTCGAGCGATGCCCTCTTCTCGGCGTCGGGGGAGCAAGGCCGTTGTTGTTGGTCTTGATTCTCGAGGGGTCTAGTAACGGAGAGGGTTGTCTCGATCGTTGGGGCGTCGACTGATTTTGATTAGGGCCGGGAGCGACATTCTTAAAGGTGATCTTGCACTTGATATCCTCCCCAGCAAATACAGTTTGTTCATCCCATTGCACGAAGACGCGAATATCGGAATGGGAATGGGCTTCGGGCGGCATGGTGATGCTCATGCTAATACTCCCTCTAACTGAAGGAGAGGAGCGGCTAGAGTCATGAAATTGGTAGCAACAGCAGCATCGTCATGGTCGATCATGGTTTTCGGGATGTTGGCAGCGCATCATGCTCAAGATTCTAAGTAGAGCTCTAGTTGGTCTAGTTAGGTTGGTATCGGAGATGTGCACGTAGGAATGGATTGTATGTATGTACAGTAGGTGCGAAGTAATTAAGTGTGCTGTAGCTACGTACATACCTATGTAGATACATACCTACGTAGGTCAGTACGCATGGGGCAGGGGAGGGATGAAGTCGTCCACCTAATTTGCCCAATTGGCTTTAATTGGGTCTCTGGTGGCTGGACCTGGAAAATAGTGGACTCGCTCCAGATCCGCTCAGGGACCTCTGTGGCATCTTGTGGACGCCGGAAATCTGGCAAGTTTAGTGGCCCATTTGTAGTCGTTTTAAGCTCATCGCTAGCACTAATCAGCCCTATCTGAGCCTCCTGGGACCTGCGCAGTTGCAACTTGCTTCCGTCGAACTCCAGTTCCTGCATCGGGCGATACTAATAAGGTTATTACTGACAGGTAAGTAACCCCCACTTCGGATCAATCTGCAAGGATGAATCAATGCCGATTCATTTCTCGATCCTGAAGATTTACGTATGAAACAACCCTTGTAGGTATAAACCACAGCAAGTGACGGGAATCAGCATTCATGGCGAATTCTGATTCATGGGTCCAACGTCTGAAGCTTCCAACCAAGGAAAGAACGTGATAGAAACAAAAACATGCTCCAATTGGAATGAATATGTTGCTCCGGAAATTCGTCACTGGCCCGTTGGTCCTCGCTCGTTTGACAAGCGACTTGCAACCAACACTCGCAGTGACTCTGACAGCCCATGATCAGGGAAGATTGGTAGATGATCCACTGGACGCCTCCAAAGAACAGAGCCTGTATCGACAATGTAGACCTCCATGGGAATCATGGTTGATGGAAACGAGAGGTAGATCAGATGGACCACATATATAAATATGCTGCCCCGGACCGGCAATGTCTCTTGGTAACCTTTCGTTGCATCAAGATATTCTACATTCTACATTCTATTCTACTACTAAGTAACCAGCATCATGATGATCAATACCAGTTTGTTTCGGGTCTTCGCCGTGGCTACCATGGCAGTCCTTCCCAGTGCGCTGGCCGCACCCCCTCTGCGCAACGTTATGTACTACGATGAGTATGGCGTACATAGTTGTCCTTTTTCAGAGTCCTTGTCGCTAACTATATGACAGCGGACATACGACCCTCCCCGAAGATAAGACTATCTTGCAGAACATCACTCATGTCATCATGTCCTTTGTCGACCCATCGGACCTCTACAATGGAACGTCAAATGCATATACGCCGTTCATCAAGACTGCTACGGAAGTGCGCTTACACTTCCCCCCCGAAACGAAATTTGGTTTCGCAATTGGCGGTTGGGAGTTGACCCCAAACTTCAACCTAACCGTCGACCCGGTTTGGCGACAGCCCTTTGTCAAAAATGCTGTGAAGCTGCTCGATGAGCTGGACTTCGACTTCATCGACGTTGATTGGGAGTATCCCGGCGGTGATGGTATCGACTATAAAGACAAGGCGGCCGAGTCGAAGAAGTCCGAGGTGGAGAGTTTCCCGCTGCTCATGGAGGAACTCAGGAACGAACTCAATAGCACGGGCAAGGGCCTCTCCATTGCTGTACCCGGCAAGCCCGAAGACATCGCCGTATACAAGCAGTACAGCGCAAGGATTTGGAAGACGGTCGACTTCGTGAACGTCATGGCATACGACTTGATGAACCGTCGCAACAACGGAACCGGTCACCATGCCCCCCTGGCGGGAGCCAATGACTCCATCACCGATTACGTTGGTAAGCTCGGCCTCGATCCCCGGAAAATCAATCTCGGCTTCCCTTTCTACGCCAAGTTCTTCGAGTTGGAGAAAGAAGACTGTCCTGGTCCTCTTGGCTGCAAGCTCGTCGCCGCTGAAAACGCGAATGGTTCGGATGCTTTTACCTCCGATACGGTGACTTTCGAAGCGCACAACTACCTTAGAGAGCCTGCCAAAAATGTAACAGTTGATGGTCTATGCGGCCCGTCCAATGGACTGCGTTGCGCAGTTGGACAGTGCTGTTCGCGATGGGGCTATTGCGGAGGTACAGACGAATTTTGCGGCCGCATGTGCTTGAGCAATTTCGGGGATTGCCATGGCAATGCCATCTACCTGGATATGGTCAAATCATTTCAAGCCGCTATGGACCACGGAAAATTCGACGAAGTGGAGAAGGCATGGTGGTACATCGACACTCAATACTACCCTAGGAATTTCTTCTGGACGTGGGACAAGTCCGACACCATCGAAGAGAAGATAACGGAGATTGTCAAGAAGCGAGGTCTCGGCGGAGTTATGGCGTGGAGCTTGGGAGAAGATAGTTACAACTGGGCACGTATAAAGGCTATCAACGCCGTAATTACGCAGTGAGCGAGGAGAGGGCCTGAAAGAAGGCCAGGGCACAAAGGCAAGGCCTCTTACTACCGACCATATTCAATCGTTACGGGAAACGTATTTCGGGGCCTTGGTTTTTTGGAGAACATTGTTAGATGATGGGCAGGGCGGCATCTTGGAGCACGTCATGGTTGGAGTTCGGGCTCATTTTTTCAGCATAGGAGTGTCAAACTCGGTCCGCATACTCATCAATATCAGTTCTTAGACTATCTACCTAGCCTTGCAATACAGTCATTTTGTATGGGGATATCTAACACGTCCTTGAACTTATCCTTATGGCTTATTATCCATTACTCCATGGCCATCGCGACCATCAACCAGTCCACTCAAACCGCCGACCAACCAACCACAGATCAACCAAGTCGAAGCCCCGGCCGAAGAAGAGCAGGCCCGTTAAGACGATACTCGACTTTGCAAACAGGACCCGAGGAACCTGATACACTGTCCTCTTACTTAAACCCATAGAGCTTGCACAACGAAGGCCCAAACAATCCGAGCCAGCCACAAGCCGGGAATCTCACAAGTCTCCGCCCCAGGTCTGATACTGGTCAACGAATCCGCCCTCCTCCTCCGGCATGTCCACCACGGTTTCACAGGTGACTACGTGCGCACGTCCTCTGAGCGGCGTCTTGCCCTTCGGCGATCGAGGCTGCTCCGGCTCCTCGGCTCTAGGCGATCGACGCATCATGGTCTCCTTGTTATCCGTGGCCGACGATCCCTTCTTCGGCTGCTCGCCTTTCTTCAAGCCACCATCACCATCGGCGGTCTCATGGCCCTCCGCGGAGGCGGAGGCGACGTTGTCATCGCCAACATCAACACCATAGCCACCAGGGACGATACCGCCACCAGCACCGAACCCAGCACCAGCACCGACATCGACATCCCCATCGTCATCATCGTCATCACGCTCCCAGCCCCCGACGCCGTGCGCCTCCTCGTACACCTGCCGGACGTCGGCGCAGCCGACGGCGAGCAGCAGCTCGCCGACCTCGTCCTCGAGGCGCTCGATGGCGAGCTCGTTCCAGCGGGCGCGGCGGCGGGCCTTCTCGATGCGCATGCGCGCGAGGTCGGCCTCGTGCTGGGCGTCGCGGAGGTAGGTGGCCATGTGGTCCTTGACGCGGCCCCTGCGGGCCTGGGCCTCCCTCTCCAGCCGCTGCTGTCGCCGCTCCCGCCGCCGCGCCTCGCGCCGCTCCAGGAGCTGCGGCACCAGCCGCCGCAGCGCGCCGAGCTCGAACTCGAGCTCGCCGATCCGCCGCTCCTGCGCCCGCGCCGTCGCCTGCAGCGAGGCCTCGGCCGCCTTCGCCTCGCCCACCGTGCGCCACTGCGCCGCGAGGTACGCCGTCAGCGTCGTCGGAGCCCGCTCGCCGAACTCCGTCCCCGGGATCTGGCAGGCTACTTCTTGGACTTCGGACTAAGGTTGGTGGGGTTTGTGTTAGCGAGATTATCATGCCGTTTCTTGAAATCAAGGTGGAATAAAAGAGACCAGGGGTAGGCGAGGAGGCTGGGACAATGGCATTACGGGATGGTGTAGTGAATGGTATGATGGTAGGAGTTTGGGGTCGTTGGGGTGAGAGTTTGGTGGATTGAACTTACATAGGTATAGTTCTCAGACCCTGTTTTGGGCTCGCGATAGGTAGGGTGCTTGCAGTAGATGTGGTCGCGCATCTCCCTGGCCGCAATCGGGTCCATGCGGCTGAACTTTGTGATGAAGCCGGCCGAGGGGGGAAGTTCGCTGACTGGGACGCCCGGGGGCGTGTAGATGATCGACGGGTTTGTGGGGACCAGGTAGTACGGAGTCAGCTCCTGGCCGGTGTACTTGTCCCACTGGCGAATGGCATCTCTGTAGTACCAGTACGGGCGGCAGTCCTTGTAAGGTCTGGGCTCCTCAGGGGTGGGCGGTCGGCGGCGCTCGGTCTCCTTTTTTCGAGAGGTCAGTATATGTAGCTGGACAACCCCAAAACGGTCGGATACGAGAACTTTTGGGAACTACTTACTTCTTCATCTGGATGGACTTTGATCTCGTCGTCATCCCAGCGCCTACAGCCCTTGGACCAGGCAAGGAAAGTGCAGGGCGAGATGCGGCCGCTGGGGATGCCGGCCTCCTCGTCGTCCGAATCTGGTTCATATTTAGCCTCGAACGCATCAATAGCGGCCTCTTGCTCAAAGTGAAATTCGAGGTCCATGTCGGAAGGAGCCTCGATGTGCTGGATGTACGGGCGCGGGATCTCGAACGCCGCATCCCGGGGCGAGTTGCCGGCCGGGTTTTGCGGATCGAGAGCCTCATCAATCATCTCGAGCATTCTGGAAGCGACGTGGAACGGTCAGCAAACAATGGAAATCAGATAATACGGCAATAAAATGATATACGAAGCTTCGTTGAATGCGTACCTGGAGACCTCCTTCTTATGGCCAGGGGGCGGATCGAGAATAGCAAGCTCCTCTCGCAGTCTGATCCACTCGAACAGGGGATCATCAATGCCTCCCATGGAGGGGCCGCGCATTTGTACATAGACTCGCATCAAAGAGTTGGAGATGACCTCCTTAGCATGGCCGCGGGAGCAGGCAGGCAGGTAGCGAAGATGGTTGGCTTTAGTATGGGCAGTCAGCACTCAGTATCAAATCGGCGAGGCGAGTGAACTAACTCTCGCCCTCGTGACAGTCGTCGAGACAGGGACCAAAATGACCATGTCCACAAACAGATGATGAGTCGTGGAAGAGATCAGGCGGGTGATCATCTGAAGGCGGCCCTGTGTAGGATGGCCCTGCGTAAGCTTGAGCCATTGTCGATTAGGGATCGGCAGCAGTCGGCGCAGAGAGCGTGCGTGTGGAAAATCAAAGGAACCGGGGAACCAAAACCAAGAGGAAGTTCACGCAGGTCGAAGCGTAAAGAAGAGAGAAGGAATCAGAGTTAAAGACGCGCGGGCACGCCAGAAACGAATGGGAATGAAGTAGAGTTCCCCGTATCAAATAAGACGAAGACCTCAACTTGGGTGGACTTGGAAGGGCAAAACATGAAAAGAAATTCTTGGATGTTTTGAAGGTAGGTAAAAAAAGTAGAGTGAGTACCCTGTCGGCCAGTTAACCGTGATGTGCCAGTAAAATCGATTGGCATCGTCGACCTTGCTGTCGCTTGGTGGCATGGTGTTCTCATCACATTGTGATACTAAGCCAACATAGCCCCCTATACCGCCAACTTTTTTAACTTCTGACTTTACACCGATACCAATCCAATTCTAGCAGCCTGTATCCTTACGATTGAAAACACCAGGGGCTTAATTTCTCTTTTCAAAGTATCGCATCGACGCCGTCTTATCAACAAAACCTTAGAGGCCCAACCACGGAAGCCCCTATACTTGACAAAGATGAAAGGTGAGCCGAAGTGAACTATCAGCCTGCAACTGTCTCAAGAGAGTTTTCAGTTAAGACCATATTCAAAGAGGCCGATCTAGTGTTTTTAAGCTATTAGTTACTACAATCAATAGGCAACTCAAGGCATTTTCAGGAGCACGTGTAATACAGTCTACAGCAGGAGCCGTGTCAACGACCAGTCTAGTTTCTAAAACTCTCTATGCTCTCTGGGAAATGCGAATATCTTCAGACGGATGTGCTCATGATACGGATTGATATTAAATCGACACAGGATCTCTCACTAATAGCTACACTCACCAAAACGCGGCCGGCGCATCGTGCGTAGAGAGCATTATGTTTCATATTAAGAAGCTTCGAGCTCGTTGGTGCTTTGGGTACGGAAGATTCCCCACAGGAGTCCTTGGCAAGAAGTTGGAGAAATGTAGCCGCATTTCCAAATAAGGCGGTTCTGGCGTTCCTGCTCCAAATTTATGCATCCAAGCCGAGCATTGGCGGGCGGTTGGGCGGCCCTAAATCCAGGAGTCAATATATCCGGGGCGGGTAAGTTGATGCAGCGTGGGCCCCTTCCACCTCATGCTACCGTCGGTATATCTACCTCCGCCTCCTATCATGAGCATTAGCGCCGACACGAGAGAATGACCTCATCTGGTCTAATGCGTGTAATGCCTTCAGAGCTTCCATCGTCAGGCACGATCTGCGGAGGCTCCAGTTTCCTGAACGCCCGGAGTGTGCGGAGTGTGGGGGTCATGGTTCCGATGCTTGGAATGCTGCAATTATGGAAAGACCGTCTTGTCGCGCCGTGGGGCCACGAAATGCGAGATCTGGGCAATCTATCGGGCCTGCCTCCGTTTCCCGACCTAGTATGAGAACACGTTGGCTCCGGCTGCCATGAAAATGAGCATCTAAATTGACACGGAAGCAGCAATGGGTGATGATACTACCGACCAAACATAAAATGGCCCTCGAGGCCTCTCTCTATCTCCCACTCATACCATTCCCCTTCTCACGGAGCCAGCATCGTCCATACATCCACTCTTTTCCACCTTCTTGGAGATAACTCGATTTTCGAACTACTTGCCTCTATCCGTTTACAATCCCTTCGTCGTTGATACCTTCGAGTCGACACGATGCGTGTCACTGCATTGCTTGCTGCTACCGCGGCTGCGGCTGCGGTGTCTGCCACTCCTTATGGCAAGCCTGTATGGAGGCGATCGGGCACTTCATTCAAGGCCCCGGTCTTCAAGCGACAGAACGACTCCAACCCCTTCGAGGGCAGGAAGCTATTCGCCAACCCGGGGTGGTCTCAGAAGCTCGACGTAACGTACGACGCTTTTGTGGCCAAGGGCGATACCGAGAACGCCAACAAGGTCCGTGCGATTCAGCAGATCGGCACCTTCGTCTGGGTCTCCAACATCGCCAGCCTGAGGAACATCGACAACGCCATCGCTGCGGCCCGTGCCGCGAAGGAGGCTACCGGCGAGGACCAGATCGTCGGTCTCGTCTTGTACAACCTCCCGAACCGCGACTGCAGCGCCGGCGAGAGTGCCGGTGAGCTGATTAGCCGTGAGGGGCTAGAGAGATACAAGACCGACTTCATCGCTCCCTACGCCGAGAAAGTCAGCGCCGCCACGGACCTCACCTTCGCCATCGTCCTGGAGCCGGACTCCCTCGCTAACCTTGTTACTAACCTGGGTGTCGAGGCCTGTGCCGAAGCCGCTCCTCTGTACGAGGAGGGCATTGCCCATGCCATCTCGAGCCTGCAATTCGACAACGTGCACCTCTACCTCGACGCCGCCCACGGTGGCTGGCTGGGCTGGGATGACAACTTGGCGCCCAGTAAGCAGTGTGCCCTGCCCGGAACGGACGTAGCTAATCTGATTACTTCTAGCCGCCGAGATCTTCGCCAAGGTCGTCGCTCGAGCTGGGAACAGCACGAAGATTCGGGGTTTCTCGACCAACGTCTCGAACTACAACCCGTACTCGGCTACCGTCCGAGAGAACTTCACCGAGTGGAGCAACTCCTGGGACGAGGACCATTATGCGCAGTCGCTTACGCCCCACCTCGAGGAAGCAGGCTTGCCCACCCGCTTCATCATCGACCAAGGCCGCGTCGCCCTCCCCGGCGCCCGCGAGGAGTGGGGAGAGTGGTGCAACGTTGCGCCATCCGGCTTCGGCATCAAGCCCGGCACGCCGGTAAACAACACCCACGTCGACAGCATCGTCTGGGTCAAGCCCGGCGGGGAGAGCGACGGCGAGTGCGGCTTCGAGGGCGCCCCTAGGGCGGGCCAGTGGTTCGATGAGTACGTGCAACAGCTGGTGGAGAACGCCCACGAGTCCATCGTTCCGATTGAGTCTTGAACGGTCGATGCATCTTAGCAGTGGGTGATATCCGGGGAGCGCAGATATTTTAGATTCATTAAGTGCATATATTATGTCGGCGATTGTTTGTACATAGACTACCATGTCACTCCTATTACGCAGGAAGGTTCAGCTGATTAGACTAGACACAGTCATACAATGGGAAGCCCGTTCCTCTTACGCATCCATTTCGACCACTTGCATGCATGATTTCCATTCCACGGTGAGACCGTGACGGCAACTCCTATTTTTGCTGCTTACCATAGTCATATGTCGGGCTTTATAATTGAACAAGACTCAACAACCGGAAGCCAACCATGCCCAGGCGCATCCCGTTTCTCGCACGATATGCCAAATAGAAACTCCACAAGAAGGTGATCTAAAATGACATAATCGTAGATTGTGCGGTTGATAAGGCATTGCATGTATCCTGTATATATAAGTGACTGGTGAAGAACACGACATAGGTCCCGGAGACGGGAAGTCGCCCGGATCTATGCCGGGCTCGGGTTCGCACGACCTTCTAGGGGGTGCTGATGCCCCACGGCAGCAGCACAGTCCCGGGAGGCCAAACGAGCTCCTCGTGGTCACCAGGCTTTACCGGAGGCAGCAATACGTTCGACACGGGCTGCCATTGTTTCGTTGCGACGGCCTCGGACGATTTCGAGGTTGTTCCCGCTAGTGAGCAGGCCCTCTGCTTGCTTGCTCTCTCTCTCGCGTTTTACGTGTCTTGTGCCGCCCCAGATCTAGCAAGACCTAACCTAGCCCGCCTCCTGGCTGCTATTAACGAGGAACGACTTCGCGAGGTGTACCCAAAGCCTTGGCAGTTGGTAATCTAACATATACTCTCTCTCCCCGCCTCTTACCTCTCGTATCAGAGAAAATCATGAACGTGTATGCGAGATAGGATTCCAACCTCTTCAAGACGCCCAAAAGACCACATTCGAATATGAGGCTCAGTACTTTAAGGTCCGACAAGAAACCAATGCCGAAACGATCACAAAGGGGCGCCTAGGACTCGGGACGACACAGCCGCACGATCCATCCGTATAGCTATTTATCTATGTCTCATCGTAATGATATATCGCTTATGCATCTCGATACTTTATTAGCGGACCTCCGTTGTCGTAAATAGGGAGAAGCGATCTCGCTTCTGTCCCAGGCGCGAGGCTGATCAATCTTCTTGTACACATACACGCAGCTATCCCGTCCACGTCGCTCGCAAGGACGCAATCGACCCCGAAAAAAAAAAATCAATACCAACAACCACCCAACGCTGGCGATGAAAAGACCCCATAGGTACTCCCCTAGTCTGCGTATCAAGGCCTGTATAAGTTTCGCTGGTTTTTGGAATCCGAAAATAATTTGCAAAGGGCAATAATTGCAAACCCTTAAGACGCACAAGGGAGCAGAGAAGCAGTCTGGTTCGTAGACAGGCAGGCAAGCAAATAAATAGGGGTAGTAACACACTGAAAACAGACACACATCCCACAACCGCCATAAAAGTCCAATATTCCTCTCATATCAGTCACTGGCCCCCTCAGTCACTCACTTGACTCATTCATGCGCTCAGAAGAGAGCAAGAAAATAACATAGCGCGAGTAGAAACCTCACCTAGCGACCAAGCTACCTAGCGTTTACCTATGTAGCTATCTCGCTTCTTCCCAACGCATCACGACCGATAACTGGTTCCTCTCTCACTCTTACTCACTTAGACACACACTCTCTCTAGGTCTCTCGTTGTTCCGTCAACCTCGCTCGTCAGTCTCTGAAAATCCCGCGCTCCCAAAACTCCGGCCATTCTTTTCTGCCGGCCAAGCGAATGATAAATAAGACAGAAAGACATGACGAGGGCAAGAAAATAAAGACGGAACGAGCCAGCAACACAATAGAAAGATGCCGCTCCGATGATGTTGTCGATGGGGTTAATGGGGTGTTGACGCTGACATGGATGATGAGGATGATAACGATACAGATAAAAATGGCAACGCAGTTCCTAGGTTGCCGATGTCCGCTGCTGCCTGCCTGCCTGCCTGCCTGCCCTGGCTTCGCTGGCCGGTCTTTACTTCACGGCACGCACTGTACACGACATACACACACGATATCCTGTAAAATGGCTAAAAGAATGAATGGGCGGTGGGAGCATAGTAGATGTGCAAAATCGTGTTATGTTCAGTTTTGTCGACGGTACAGATTTCCCCCTTCAATTACGCCGACCATAGTGTGCTCATTCTGATATTTGTCTGTATGTGTGACGAGCGATTCAGCACTCATGATTGTATGACAGCCCGGTGTAGCGAGTTACCCGAGGTCATTCAACATTCATGACTGTCGTGCATCCTTCTGATCGTACATGTGGTCGTCACCGTCGTGGTGCAGAGTCACGCTATTGAACTCCTCGAACGGGTCTACGGCGGGAGAGTCAGTGCCGGGAGTTGCTAGTCCACTATCCAGCGGAACACCCTTAGGGAAGGTTATCGGTTTTGATCCCGTGATATCGACGCTTTCGCTCTCTTTAACGTTCCTGAAATTGATCGTATCGACGCCTTGTCCCTGGTTAGGTATTATCGGTGGCTTCATGTGGCGAATGAGAGCCCACTGCGTCGTCCTGAAGAACGGGTGACCTTTGATATCTGAGGCACCCGCCCTGGCTCCCAGGCGCCGGGTCTCATCCTTGATGAGCAATTTCCGGATCAGAGATTTGCATAAACTACGTCGTGTTAGCCGGACATACAACGTGAGTGCAAAGAGCGAGCGTAGCTTACTTCGAAATCTGGGGAGCACTAGAATGCTCGGGGAACGGGATCTCCTCTCGAAGAATGTTGGCGAAGGTCGCATTACGATTCTTGCCCTTGAATGGCGTCGTGCCGTACAGCATCTCGTAAATCAAGATCCCCAAGGTCCACCAATCGACAGCACTCGTGTGCCCGCTACCCTTGATGACCTCCGGAGCTATGTATTCTTCGGTTCCCACGAAGGAATTGGTCCGGAAATTGGCTATGCAGGATTTCGTGTCTATTGTCGGGAGGGATGCCGTGCTGGCGCCGTTCTTGCCCATAATCATAGTCGGCTTGCCACCCGGATCCGATTGCTTGGAGAGATCAAAGTCTGAAAGCATGATGTGTCCAGATTGGTGAAGCAAAATGTCTGACAGAAGGTTAGAATACGGAACCGACCGCAAGGGCTAGCAACACTCACTCTCTGGCTTCAGGTCCCGGTAGATGAAACCCATAAGATGCAGGTATTCCAGAGCGGCCGTCACCTCAGCCGCATAGAATCGAGCATCGTCTTCGGAAATGCATTTACCAGGACGCGTCTGTAGTGCGCGGAAGAACTCTCCACCGCTGCAATATTCCATACAGAGGTACAGATGATCTTCGGATTGGAACGAGTGGTAGAGGGTAACGATGAATGGGTGATTGCTGGTTGCCAAAATTTCCTGTTCGGCCAGTGCTCTCTTGATCTTGTTGCGCTTGATCATCTCCTTTTTGCTCAGAACTGGTTACTGTCAGCATTAATGAATAATAAGAAAGAGGCATGTTTCTCACCCTTCATAGCATAGAGCCTAGAGCTCTTCTTCTCCCTGACCAGATACACCTTTCCGACGTCGCCCTTGCCAATAAGCTTGATCTTGTCGAAACTAGCAGGACCAACCTCCACATTCCGAACTTTTATCGAATTGGAGCTGTACGTTCTTCTAAAATTCAACGGGTTCCGGTTAGGCGGCGGTAGAGCTCCCAATCCGTCTCGATCAGGTACGGCTAGGGCACCGGCGTCGGCAGATGCCGCCTTGGTTTCCACGAATTCCAAGCCGGACGAATCAGGATGTTGTACGAGAGGCTCCTTGCCAAGTTCGGCGGTGGCTGGTCTCTCGTCGCCGCCCCCGTTCTTACTGAAGAGGCCCTGTGCATTCGGGGCGCTGGCAACCCTTCGCAGTTTCCGAGCTAGCTCTTCCTTGGTTGCGCTTGTAACCTGCTCTTTCCCGGCACCGTCGACGTGATGGATCTTTAGCGCGGGCGTATCCGGTGGGCTCGGAGGTACGGAACCCTCATTGCGATGACGGTGGTTGGGTAGGCCCTGGTGAGCGAAGTAGGGATTCGCGTGGGCGGTGGGGCTTAGGGACTCGTCGAGTGGATTTCCTTCGCTCGCGGTGGTGGTCGATCTAAGACGCCCGACGCTCGTGAAGAATTTCCTGGATTGCCGGAAGGCGGCTTTACTGTCGGATTTAATGTTGTTTTCCAAGCTCTTTTCTTTGTGGTCCTTGTGGTGATCCTTTTCGCTGCTTGACGAGTTTATACGGAAGAAGTTCTTCAACCTCTGGTTGAAGTGGCTGTTCGCGCCGTTATTCGAGGTAGACTTAATAGGCATGATGCTGGCGTCGTCCTTAGCCTGGGGCGGATGGGATGAAGGGTCGTCGTCGTTGGTGTTCTTGCTGTGTTTAAGGTCACTTGCGTGATGCCATGATGTCAACCGCTGTCTGATGCGAAAGGCGGATACTCGTCGGTTTGAGGTAACCGGTGACGATGATGCACTGCTCCCCTGTTGTTGTTGTGGTTGGTGAGGAAGACGGTGATCAGAGGGGTCGGGAACGGGGTCGGGGTCGGGATCGACTCGTGCAGGTGGTTGATGATGGTCAATTGGCTCGGCGGAATCCATGGCGATGATTGAGTGTGGCAGACAGGTGGCTTTGAGTACTCTGGCTTTGGTTACGGGCGGCGTCGACGGCTGCGGAGACCAGGTTGGCGGCTGTTCTTCAACAGAAACCGGGCCACAACCGACAAATTCCGGGTTGTCTGGCCCTTGGACCTTTTGGGTTTTTAGTTCCTTGGCTCCAGTAGCCCGCCACGACTAAACCAGGGGTTGAGCAGGGGGGTTTGATGTGTGGGGGCGCCCCTCTTTGGCTCTGTGCTCTTTGCTATGGTACGTGGTATGCCGGTTCGATGGACCGATGGTGTGATTTGTTAGGCTAGGCTAGGCCAGGCAGCATTAGAAACCCGGTCGTGATGCTGTTGCACGCTATGGTTGTAAAAGGTAGTTAGAGATCAATCTGCTTGATTAGCTCTGCCTTAGCAATCTCGTATAATAAATAGAAAAAAAAAACCGCCGCGAGTCAATAATTACAGGACTAGAACATCTGACTCGTACCTCCCCTTGTTACTTACCTAGAGTGATTAATTAGGCGTCTTTCGCTAGTCCAGTACCACACGGCCGGCAACCACGTGGTTATGCCGTATTGATATAGGCATTGAGTTTGCCTCTAGAGGCGGCTAGCTAGACCAAAGTTCGACCAGACACCTGAAGACGTCGAATCATTTAAGGGGCTTGACGGGCGGGGGGCGGAGAGAGGGTTATTTTGAGATGGCAGTCAATCGTATGTAAGAACTCTGAAGAAGAGAAGTCTGCTGGAAATATCAAATGCTAAAGAGAATTTCGCCGGTCAAATTAGCACCTAGGCAAGGCAGGTTATCCTTGAGTACGTAGGTAATCAATCCCTTTGGAGTCTTTTTGAGAGGGAAGAAAACCTTAGGTACCTGATAACTTAAACCCGGAGGGTGATATCATCCCAGGTCTGATATGACCCTTTGCTACAGGTACCTCGAGGCTCACTTGCGGTATAAAAATGAACCGAGTTAGCAGATCAGATCAACACATAAAAAAACCATGACTTCTGGCTTTTGTACGAAATATGCAGAAGGTAGGCGTATTGGTAATCAAGCGGAAAGGTGACTTTTAACGCTAATTACTACGTACCAACACCTTCTAAGCCCTTCTTTATAAGCATATGGCTGCCTATGCTCAGATACGTATGGATGAAACATGCATGATGGGCCTCAAGTCATATCACACACCTTGCTTGCTACCATGGGCCTTTCTTACGCATTACTTGGGCAAGTTCTGGAACCTCAAGAGCTGAATTCGGTCGGAGGCGCCTTGAAATGAGAGGCCCCGTACCTCATGTATGGTAGCATACTTCGAAGTAGGTACTGTGTATGTACTAAATACGGTATGACATTTGTAGCCCACAACTGACCCGCACCATCCGTTCGCACAATTGGAAGAGTGACGCAGTTGGGCATTACATACGCATGTACCTGGCAGATCCAAGACTGTAACAGGCTGACAGAGCCTCGAGCCCGGTCTTAAGTCAATACGTTTCTAAAAACCGATGAAGATCAAAGGAGGTCGTATACCGGTCACAAATGTCACGATCCCATAAGCAGTGGATAGGTAGTCCAATAGATCCCCAGTTCACAAAGTACGAAGAGGCAAGCTATGAATGGCTTCCGGAAACGGCTGATGAGCAGCATGTCATCCGCATATGATACTAATCACATCAAAACCGAATCAACTCTTCGGCGAACTAGTTATGCGAACCGGCTCCTGTCCTGCTGTTGAGCCTGTGCCAGTCCCAAGGTCTGCAACATGTACTCCTCCTCGTCAGGTGCGTTCTCATCCTTCTGTATCAGCAGCTGCCTCAGCTTACGCCTCCTCTCGCGGGCCCGCTGGTCGTCCTCGAGCGCCTGGTTCCTGACCGAGGGCGTCACCTGCACGCCGTCCTTGAAGAGGTACGCGGGTGGCTCGTCGGAGTCCAGCCTCTGCTTCAGCGTCTCGATGCCCTTGTTCTGGACGCCGTCGCCCACGTGCCACGCGAACGACCGGTAGTGTTCCCGCTGCATGTGCTCCTGGAAGGCGTCGTCGTCGGCGAACTCGACCGGCGGCACCCGCGCTGCACACTTGTTCCACCGGCAGACGAGCTGGTCGGCGTCGCCGTGCACCAGATAGACGTGTCGGCGCAGCGTCTCCAAGTTTTGCAGCTCCGCAGGGCAGGTCCTGGGCGCCTCCTTCCCGTGCTCCTGCCCCTGCTCGTGCTCGTGCTGCTCTTCCCTCCACTCGCAGAGGAACCGCGTGTACGTCGGCTGCGACTGCAGGTACCGCTCCCTGGCCGTGGGCTCGGGCGCGCGCGGAGGTCTACCGCGCCGCTTGGGTTCTCCCGCGCCGGCGCCGGGGGCCGACTTCTTTTTTGCTTCGCTACCGCCGACGCCGCTGCCGCCGCCAGGAGACGGCTGTCCGCCCCTCGCTTCCGAGCATGCCGTCCCGGGCTTCCGTCCCTTCGGCCTTCCGCGCGGCGTGGGCTGCGGACTTTGTCCTTCTATCTTTTGCTGGACGAAGGCTTGTGCCACGGCAGCCCTGTCGCCCATTTTCTGCGGGTGGGGCTTGACGACGCGCTGCTCGCGGCTTGAGGTTGTGGTGGTCTTTCCTTTCACCTTGGAGATTGGTGAGTGTCGTGATGCTCCTGATGGCGATCTGATGAGCACCTCAATCCGAGTGCGAGAGGGCGCATGTGTTGTTTGTGTTTGCGAGGCCGTGTTTTGTCCAATGCCGCGCATGACTAGACTAGACGCCTGCTGCGGACCTTGCTCACGCGCTTGTGAAGGTATCATTGGGGTGCCTTGTTGGACTGGTCTGATGATATCCGAGACGATCTGAGGAAGTGGTGTAATGTCTTTCGTTCCTTCCCTAGACCGGCTGCTAGAGGACGCCTCAGTACGAGCAACCATTAGCCCCATGTCCCCTGTGCCACCCATCGTCACGTCGTGCTCAGCCATGCTGACCATGCAGGTTAAGAATTACGCCGAGAGCCGCCGTATCCTTGGAAAGCCTACTGGCTTAGGTGAATAACCTGCGTCCCTGGTTCCTTCTTCTTGGAAACGATGTCCTTCAAGGTTTAGACAGTAATTCCTTGGATTAGTTCGGAACCATCCGTGGAACCCGTCCCGAGTGGTTCCTGCGTGTATATTTGGGAAAGACAGGTTCTAGTGCCAGGTAGAGAACGCGAAAATTAGACACTTAAAATTTGCCATCGTCGCGTTCTCCGATAATGTACAGATCATAAATGAGCAATTGGTTAAGAACTCAGTTCCCATTACTTGAAGTTCATAAAATAAAACGCGGCGGTATTACATTAGGCGATTTAATTACGGCATTTAATAACTTAAAAAACAGAACATTTAGTTAAGCAGTACTTATATTAATTAGATTAATACGTGTAAAATTTTAGTAATTATTAAAGTTTATCTTAATGTTTAATTACTACTTTATATATTATAACGTTAAGATAATTTTAAAATAAGTAATATTTAACTTGTCAGCAGTCACAGGGACCTGGCCTAACCCTCTATGTTCTAAGAAAGGACTAATCTAGTCCGTGGGCAATCGCCCTTATATACGCGATTGGGTGATGAAAGGATGTTCTACGGACAAAGGGTGTCCCAGGCAGCACCTGAAAGCACTACTTCCAGAACGTAAGAAGGGCCATTTTCCTTTTTCCTGCTCCTACAGCATCCGTATCTAGCTAGAACAATCTCCTCTGACGAAACTTTACCCGCTGTCGCATTCAAGGATAGCGGACGTAAATTCCTATGTCGCGGTGTCCGTGTTGTCGATGGTCCGATGATTTCATCCTCTCCTTTGGGGCTAGATTCCGGTGCTGCGAGCGAGTTGCGTTAACTATGCACGGCAGGTACGCATCGCCGGTCACGCGAAAACGCGTCGAGACAATTTAGCAGATTCTTCGACCACCGTGTGGCTGTCTGTTAACTACGAACAGAGCATGTACTTTCCGGCGGAGAAGTGGACGCGTGCGCCAGTGTTTTGATACCACGAGCCAATTCCGCTAGCATTGTTTCTTGCTTGTCACATTAGAAAGGAATACTACATAGTAGGCTGGCACGGACGAGGAGGCGCAGGTATGGACCCATGATTGGACGGCAGGCCCGGCCCCCAGGCCACCAGAGCGCAGGGCGAATCGATGAATGCGCAAGCCGAGTCCATCCACCACCCGGTGATACCGAAGCCGCGCACCTGGGCATGCTAGGTAACTGGACGCTAATTTTGCGATTCGTCATCTCGACCTCTTTCACTCACATAACATTCGGCACCGTCGAACTGCTAGGCCCAGGGGTATGCAGTCACTTCCCCGCTAACGGCGAGTGCCACGCTGCCGGTCTGGCTCCAACCAAACCTATCGAGCATTGCACTGGATGAAGTGCCGACTTTCCTTCTATCACCACCATGTGCGCACAAGCTAGGCACCCCGAGATTATCCCCGCTACTGGGCTGACTGTTGTGGTACCTCACGACAATCCAACGCTAGAGTATGTCGCAACCAAGGACCGTATTTGCTCTTCTAATAGCTAACAAACCAGTATCGTCTTTGTCCATGGATTTACCGGCCACCCGGAGCGTACGTGGAGGCACAAACGAGGCGATTCTAAGCAGTCTGACGATGACCACGACGAGACATCCGAGCCCCAATGCAAATCACGACGACTGAACCCTTTCTCAGCGGCCCATCGGGACAAGGATAGCGCCCACTCCCCCGTATTCTGGCCCCGTGACCTCCTTCCGACGACCGTCCCGAATGCCCGCGTCCTGACCTACGGATACGATACCCATATCAGACATTGGGCTGGCCAACCAGTTTGCCGCAATACCGTTCGAGATATCGCGTGGGATTTCCTGGTCGCTCTCGAAGCTGGCCGTCGAGCGGAACCAGCAAGGCCTCTTCTATTTGTCGTCCATAGTCTTGGCGGGATTGTCGTCAAGGAGCTGCTGCGCCGATCCAGCGGATGCCGCCAAGGACAAAGCTACCTCCGAAGTGTTTTCGAATCTTCGAAGGGGATCATGTTTTTCGGGACTCCGCATGACGGGGCAGATCCGCGAGGGATTCTCCAGCACATCGCTGAACTGGTAATTAAGGTCATAGGGTTCAAGGTCAACGAGCAGATTGTGAATTCCCTTCTCCCTTCATCCGAGCGCCTGGGGGAGTTAAGAGACGAGTTTGGTCCCTTGGCCTACGAGCGGCGGTGGATTATTCACTCATTCCAGGAGCAGCTGGGCACCAAGGCCTTGAATGGCCGCAGGGTATGTATGCGAGCAGTGCAACTTCCGTACCCCTTCCGACTGACATGTACACAGGTTGTGGAAGACACTTCATCATATCTTAACCTCCCCGCCATCGAGACTACCGAGCATATCGGACGTAACCATATGGATATGTGCCGCTTCTCCGGACCCGAAGACGTCGAGTACAAGAAGGTCGCTGCCGCCCTCCGACGAATGACAGCCAACCTGCCGGAGAATCAAGTTCCTAATCCAAGGCCCTCGCTCACCCCGGAGCAACGGCAACAGCTGCGGGACTCGTTAAGGTTTGACCGAATCGACGCACGCCACATGAACATCAAAAGCGCCCACGCAAAGACGTGTAAGTGGTTAAGGAAGAAGGACGAATATCTTGACTGGCTTAGACCCAGCAAGTTTTCCGACCACCACGGGTTCCTCTGGGTCAAGGGAAAGCCGGGGACCGGAAAGTCGACATTGATGAAATTTGCTCTGGCTCAAGCTCGGAGGTCCATGAAGGACTGCGTAATTCTCTCGTTCTTTTTCAACGCGCGAGGCGAGGAGCTGGAGAAAACCACCGCCGGAATGTATCGATCCCTCCTCCTGCAGCTTCTGGAAAACATTCCCGAGCTCGACGCCATGTTCGACTCGCTTTGCTTGACTGTATGGCCACGAGATGGTCAGATGCAGTGGAGTGTCGAGTCGCTCAAGGATCTTTTCGAGCAAGCCGTCCAGTTTCTCGGCCAGTCACGAGTAGTCTGCTTCATCGATGCGCTGGATGAGTGCGACGAAGACCAGATTCGAGACATGTTGTCATCTTTCGAGCGTGTGGGCGAGCTGGCCGTTGCATCCAACATCTGGTTCCAGGTCTGCTTCTCCAGCCGACATTACCCTTACATTACTGTCGCTCGCGGACTAGAGCTGGTCTTGGAAGGCCAAGAGGGCCATGATCAAGACATTGCTAACTATGTCGGCAGCGAGCTCAAGATCGGACACAGCAAAGTCGCGGAAGAGATCAGAGCTGAAATCCAGGCCAAAGCGTCGAGTGTCTTTATGTGGGTTGTCCTGGTTGTTGACATCCTTAACAGGGAATACGACCGGGGACGCATTCACGCTTTACGCAAAAGACTTCGCGAGATTCCGGCCGGCTTGCATAATCTCTTTCGGGACATACTCACTCGAGATGCGCGGGACAGACACGAGTTGATCCTCTGCATTCAATGGGTCCTCTATGCAAAAAGACCATTAAGGCCAGAAGAACTATACTTTGCTGTTCTCGCCGGGACAGACCCCGAATCTTTGGGGCCCCGGGATCGGGAGATTGCCACCCTTGCCATAATTCAGAGGTTTATACTGGATTCCTCCAAAGGGCTAGCCGAAACAACCAAGTCAAAATCCCCTGTAGTCCAGTTCATCCACGAGTCGGTGCGGGATTTCTTCCTCAAGGACAACGGCCTTCGGGACATATGGCCAGATCTCGGAGATCGGTTCCACGGGCAAGGTCATGAACTACTGAAAGAATGTTGTCTGAAGTACACTTCCAATACCGTCAGGGCTCTACATCTCCCTGAACCATTGCCAAAGGCGTCGAGCAAGGACGCAGCCGCCCTTCGGGATCGGACCCAGGAGTCTTGTCCCTTTCTCGAATACGCCATCCGTAACGTTTTGTATCACGCAGATAAGGCTGAATCTGATGGGATTAATCAAAGCGACTTCTTGCGGAGCTTTCCCTTGCAAATCTGGATCAACATGGATAACCTCTTCGAGCAATATGAAACACGCCGCCGCAGTTCCGAGGCGAGCCTTCTTTACGTTCTCGCTGAGAGAAACCTGGCCAGCCTGATTAAAGCCCACTTCGCTACGTCTTCTCCCCTAGAAGCGTCCCAGGAGCGATATGAAAACCCATTCTTTGCAGCTCTTGCTACTGGAAGCACCGATGCAGTCCAGGCGCTCGCCGACCTTGAGTTACGCAGCACGAACCCATCAACTTCATTTCGGAGGCTTTGTCAGAGCTACTCGAAGAACCCGAATCAAATCCCGAGGCTGGGCCTGGGTTTCTGCCCTTCTAAAGATCCAAACTGGGTAAAGCTTGCAAAGCAGGGTGAGGCGGAAAGCGCTCGACTATTACTTGCTACAGGAAAAGTGGATCTAGTCGATGTTAATGCCAAGGACGATTCCGGACGGACGCCGTTATACTTGGCAGCAGAGTACGGACAAGAGGCCATGGTCAAGCTGCTGCTCGATACGGGCAAGGTCGACCTAGATATAAAGGATAATTCCGGACGGACGCCGTTATTCCGAGCAGCAGGAATTGGGCACGAAGCTATCGTTAAGCTGCTGCTCAGTACGGGCAAGGTCGACCCAGACGCCAAGGACAATTCCGGACGGACGCCGTTATCCTGGGCAACATCC
>QJOA01000529.1:0-46248 GCA_004155915.1 Monosporascus sp. CRB-9-2 | reverse complement strand
CAACGAGATCCCCCTGCTCGCTCTAGGCGTCTACAAGGCACCGAACGGACAGGAGACGGAGGACGCCGTGACGATCGCGCTAGATGCCGGTTACAGACATATCGACTCCGCCGCTCGATACGCGAACGAGGAGGCCTGCGGTCGGGCCCTCCGCAAGTGGCTCGAGAAGACGGGCACCCACCGAGAGGACGTCTTCATCACGACCAAGCTGTGGGACGCCGACCACGGCTACGAGGCAACCTTTAACGCCCTGTGCGAGTCTCTGAGGAAGTTCCAGCTCGACTACTTCGATCTCTACCTGATCCACTCCCCGTCGGACGACAAGGAGAAACGCCACCAGTCCTGGAGGGCACTGGAGACCGCCCAGAGGCTCGGCAAGGTCCGCTCGATCGGGGTCTCCAACTTCGGCGCCTCTCACCTCCACGAGCTGCTGGCGGAGGCCAGAGTTGTGCCCGCCGTCAACCAGATCGAGGTCCACCCCTTCTGCCAGCGCCGGGCCCTCATCGATGTGTGCCGGGGGCACGGCATCGCCATCGAGGCGTACTCGCCCCTCGCTCGTGGCGACAAGCTACGGGATCCGCGCATCGTCAGGATCGCCGAGAGGAACGGCAGGACGCCTGCCCAGATCCTCCTCAATTGGAACATCTCCCGCGGCAACATCGTTCTGCCGAAGTCTCTCACCGCGCACCGTATCCTGTCCAACATGGAGTCCTTCGGCTTCACTCTACCTCCGGAGGATCTCGCGGAGCTCGATGCCCTCGGCTCCGAGAACTATGTGACTGGCTCCCTGCATGCGTCTGAAGACTGAACGAACGCCCGCAGCCGATTTCAAACTTCCAGTCTAGACGTTATCGTCGTCGTTGAGGAGCATGGAAACCTGCAGACACCAAATACCGCGTTCCACTCGGGAAGAGAACAGCCCCCTCTTCCATGCCGTCCGATGCAGAGGTTTTGGGAGGACTGCGGATCACATTCGGATATCCGATATCTGGAGTGTTCGAGTCGCTCATGTTCATTGCGACTGCATCTCTTGCTGCAAATACATAGACTACGGTTATAGAACAGAATTAATAAATTATAGAAGCTCTCACCGCCACAAACTGGGCTTCACTTATTTCGACTTCCTGTAGATGGTTGCACTCAACGATACTGTTTGAACTCAGCCCGAGGGCTTCTTTGAAAGTAGCAAGAGCTCTTATTCGGTATACCCGGGATCCTGTTACACGAAGACGATACCCGCACTCGACCGCCCTTAGACTCCCAATCCACACGGGTAGCATACTGTATCCCACCCCCCCCACCCCAATCGCACAAGGCGGTCTGTCTCTGAAAAAATACGTCGGTTCTTTAATTAATGCCATAGAGTATAAAGAATGCCTTATAGGCAACACATTATACTTTAGCTGACGAAGTTCGAGCCTACATTGTACATACTCAAAATAATGAGTGTATCGGTACATATACGGGAAAGACCGTGAAATACATGTACGACACGTGGGCCTTGGCGTCCCCCGACACCGCCTAAAAGAGCTCGTTACCGAACAGGTGGTACTGTTCTAGGAGACTAAATGATAAGCATTGAACGGCGGGCTTGGCAGGCTTAGATCCGAGGATTGTACTCGTGATGCCGACCACCGATGCTTCCATGATAGACGGAGATCTCCGTCCTGCGAATGCGTCGATTAAGGCACTAAATCTTTCTAAGTTGTCGTCTTTACGAGCGCCAATCGGAGGATTGCTAAAACTTAGGAAAAGATCTTCAACTAAGTAAGTTGTTACTTACTGTAGCCGACCGAGATCGGCCGCTTGCATTCCAATCAAACGCCGACTATTGAAGATCTTCGTGGGTGTCGATGGTACCGAGTAACACTAGCGTCGCGGAGGAGGAGGATCTGCCTTACATCATAGTAGATGCGGCATTGGAATGCGGGGAAATACCCAAGGTATATTTATAGCAAGCAACCTACCTAGTATGCATAGGTAACCTTGGAAACGCCTCATCCTACCCACCCACCTTATCATTGACACGTGCAGTACGTCTTCGCGCCTTTACACCTAATAAGGTCGTATATCTCAGTCAGAAGCAAAGTACCGAGTACGGTAGTCAAACTCCCCAACTACAAAACATGAGGCTGCTCGCCGCCCTGCTTTTCATAGCAATCGCGGTCTTTCCCGTTCTAGCAGGCCATGCCGAGTGTATCGACCGAACTCCCGGCGAAGCGTTTTGCGCGTATGTATCAACTCAATAACCAAGAGACCGCCGGGAGTTAGCAGCGAAAACTAATATAGAGTGATTATCTAGTTGGAAAGTAGGCAACGACGTATACTCCTGCGACGAGTCGGGGAACCTCAAGACGGAGAAGAGATGTGATGGGCTGTTGGACGGCATCTATGACAAGTTTAACAACTATTGTAGCCGCATTTCGGAGTCGGAAGTCGGGTGCGCGCGGGGAAAGCGACGAGGTGCGCGAAGAGGTTAGGGGGTAATGAATATTAGATTGTATGAGCGCACTGTACGAAGTTATATTCTATAATAGGTTTACTCTAGGTCGAATGTTCACATGCTTCTGCGAATGAATAATGTATTTTCAGTATCAGCCAGTTCCCAAAGGAGCATCCGTGCAACGATTATCGCTTGGCCCTTGATGACAATGACGACATCCGGATATCAAGTCTAGAGCTAGATACCTATAACCGTGCGCTATCTCTAAGTGGAGGTTCAAAATGCAGCCCTACGACTCCCTTGGAGCAACAGGGGCGGCCCCTAAATGGTGCGTACCTTTATATACCACACTTCAGTCCGATGTTTGCGAGATGTTCGTCCTTTCTCATAACCACTCCTTTGGCCTTTTGTTCTTTGCTACCTTGTCCAAAAGAAACCGGGTCTTACTTCGAGGCGCACCCACCTGTCAAGATCTAGCAGACACCGAGAAGGTACCGTGCTATAACCTTATTGTATAACTTAAATCGAGAGCTACTGGTTTATATAACACCTTAGAGAGTCTACAAATGAGGAGGGTCAGGGATCAGAACGTATCTAGCTTTTACTATGCCTTCCATTCTATTTATCAGTGGCCAGCGTCGACTACATTTCCCCTCAGTTCCCCTTAGGTGACCATCTTTCCTGACACCACCACTTGGCCCATGTCGAACTCGGACTCCCCCGGGCCACTACTCACCTTCGAATCCCTCCTCAATGTCCTCCAGCCCGCCTCGACGGTATTGCTCACTCCCGCGGCTAAGCGCCTCTTCTGGAGTCTCCAAGGTCCCCTAGCCACTGGAATTTTCGTCATGGCCGACGGGCGGGACCCAAACTCGCCCGCGCGAAGCCTAATTTCAGCAACCATTGCCGGTACAAGCTGGCACCCTATCTCACAGGAGGCCCTAACTGAGCCTAAAGTCTCATCCGTTACCGTAAGGGTTAAGCCTCTAGAAATCTAAGGCATATAAGTAGGAAGAAGCTCACCGTCATGCGGATCTAGAAATTGAGGGATGTGCGTTTGAGGAGACCGAAGATGAAGAGCCCCCGGAGTTACTGAGGTGCTGTAAGGAAGACTGGCCCAAAAAGTACTTACCACTGATGATAAAGGCGTCAGAGAAACCATACCTACGTCACAGTCCATGACTAATATGTAACAGCACTACATCCTTCGCTGATGGGGTTGCGGGATGATACATTACGGGCTAAGAATGTGTAGAGGATAATCCGTTACCGGCCGAGACGAAGTTGGTCGTAAACTTCCTGGGTCGTATTTGACGATTGATAAGGAAGAGAAGTGGATCTCGCCGATGAGGCAATTGCGCCACATTCCTCGATTTAACACACGTCCTCTGCCACAACTGCTACCCAACCCGCCTCTACACGACCCGGACCTCCTCGATTTGACACACGTCTTCTGCCACAACTGCTACCCAACCCGCCTTTATGCGACCCGAACCCTTTTAAAGGTAGCATTTAGAGGGTGTATGGAGCCGTGAGCTGTGAGCTGTCTGGCTGCTTAGCTCACATGACTCGCTAAAACATCCAGTTACAGTATTCGGCTGGAGGTCCAATCAGGGTTGCCCAACTAGCATACACCGCCGCCGCTGAAGCCCGGGCCTCCACCGCATTGACCGTGGATGTTGCAGCTGTCGCCCCATTTGCCGCACACTCTCGCATCCCGTGTTCATACCCGCATGTGCCATCGGTACTGTAAATTTGATGTCCAAAACAGAGGCCCTCGTAACAGATGTCAAGGACGCAGTCTTCATAAGTTTCGCCGCACGTCCAAGTCTCCGAGTCAGCACTGCCCATCCATCCCGGTACAGGTAGCATTGTTGTGTTCAGGGCCGCAACGACCGTCCCAGGCTCACACCGGCTAGATGGCTATTTATCTTCATCGGTATCTCTGCCCTCGTGACGCCAATTCGCTTCGCGAAACTTGCACGCAGCAACGCAATACTCCGTGTTAGGAGCTATAGTTCCGTAGTTAGGGTCCAGTATCGGGTTCAGCATGAAGAACTTCTCGAGATCGATATAGTAAAAGTCAGCCAGTTTTATGCACGTGTAATAGTCAGCGTTGTCATATGTCACGTCCCAAAGCGACAGATGATCCCGCCAGCCTTAGCTGGACCACCCCCATAATACTAGGGGTGAATCTGCGAGCAGCGGGCACGGCAATAGCAGTACAGACTCCTAGATCGCGCGTTTCTTCCCATGTCCACGGCGAGTACTCGCCGGCGGCGCTGGCCGAGGACGAAGTGAGGAGAAAGAAGAGGCTAGCTAAGGTAAGAGATGATTGAATCCGAGGGGATTTCATGATGGCGGCCGGTGACGGGACTCAAGTCTCGAGGTCAAATTCGTGGAGAGCTCGAGTTGAGCCGCCTACGATGGAGATCAAAGCTGGCGACCTTAAATAGGGCCGGCGAGGAAAATGCAGTTGGAAATCCCTACGTATGACCGACATGATATTATTGGCTGGAAAAGAGCCGAGCCTCTTGCATATTTGACACCCCCGGATGTACTAGAACCTTAATTCGCTACCATTTCAGCATCGAAACCCACCCTCGCTTGTCCTCAGACCCCATTTTTGGCGTGAGCGGCAACAACACCGAGTCCAAAGATCTAATCTGGATCAGCCCCAAGATCTGGGAGACCGGGAATCCCTTATTCCAGGGTTTTAAAGAGGGAGTAAAGAGGGGGGCTGAATACGAAGAACAAGTAGCCTAAGAAAGAAAGAAAAGGAAACGAAGTTAAATAGGGGGAGGGGGCGCATACGATACCAATAAGTAGAGTTCCAACAATCTGGAGTACTTCTCCCGTCGTGTGTCGCGACTTAATTCGTCGCTGTTCAGTCGTACTTCGTTGTATTCGGAAAGCCATCTAGGAACTAGATAGGTGGCAACTCGTGGGTAGTGGTCACGCCGACTCTCAGTGACAGGGCGACAGCCCACCGGTAATTACTCCGTAAGAACCCATGAGCTACCTAGTCATTGATGCGTTTGCTTCCAATCTGCGGGATTTGTGCGTGGTTCTGTTGGCATGTTATTTTCGCTTTGCCAATTAAAGTTTGCGATTAGGGAATATTAGTCCAACAACCTTAGATATCTTAAAACTCTCTTGCTGCATGTAGTCCCTATAAACGGCAGTAGCATCCTGCATTGTTCCTCCCACAACCGCCTGGCCGGCTGCTTTTCCTTTTTTTTTTTATAGCTCTCCAAGCCTGCTCCAGACGACTGCAAGAATGCAACTCCGTTCCCTCAATGTGAAATTTCTGTTCTTTTCAAAACTAAGACCGGTGATGCCACCTACAGGGAAGCTGAGGTCATGATCAAATACAGTCAGAGACGGGTTTGGGGGAAGCAATCTGTTCTTTTCAAATTACGGCCAGTGATGACACCTACGGGGGAAACTGAGGCTGTATCAAAACATTCATATTTCATATCCATGCTTCACCTTTCCTCTGTTCGCTCATTATCATAGTTAAGAATTGACCATATATAACGCTACTGGTAGCAATTCAATAGCGGCGTCGCTTTTGTGACACGCATACTTTCACAGCTGTTTATCCTGATTCTTCAAAACCGATCTGTAGCCATTGGCCAGCGGCGGATTTGAGAGGTGGCCAATAAGCAATCGTTTGGATGGGAAGCGTACCTTGTGCATACTTAACTCTGTATCATCGCAGCAGTCACATATCATCATGAAGCTGGTGATGATAATTGAGAGGAAGGTTCATGATGATGCGTAGAGTCGAAGAGTTGAGGCTGGATTCGAGGGGAAGCTATTTATACACGCACTGAACCAGTCGTTTCCTCTAGGATCGGAACGCCCGTCGTCATATTGATTTCAGATCAGAAAGAGAGGTAATGAAATATCCCAGAGGAAGTCACAGTGAGGAGTTTAGAGCAGTTCATCCTTAGTCAAGCGACCAAATTAGAAGGCTCTACGTAGTCGGTCAAGGTCGGCCGTTGGTGTCTCCCAGTTGAACGACTCCCATCCCGTGTGCACCCGAGTAATTTAGCTGGGTGTTCCTTCTATATAACTCTATAGCAATGACATATAGATGGGAAGAGAGCTTATGACATAGGGTTTGGAGACATCCCTTGAGGACGGCAGTTGCAACCCCGTCCTCAATACACGCGAGATATGAAGTCACTTTGCCCACCATAGCTCGCCATAGGTATTTTCAAGGCGGAAAGAGGATGCGAAATGACCCACCCAGTGCCTAGTCCCCATTTTCTGCTGGGTATTAAGCCATCTGTGAAGTGGTCTCACGACACAGTAAAATAGGCAGGTAGGTAATTAGATTATTCAAGGAGGTCCTTGCGGTACGGAGTGGCATATAGCAACCCAACTTCCCCGTCCCTTTGGCTGAGTTCGGTCGTGGCTCCTAGCTTTTCCCAAGCCGTAGCTAAGGAACCTGCAGATAGGAAATGACTGTAGCTAGGTCTTTGAATACAAGATAACCGGAAGGAAGTGCAAGCAGGTAATCATGACGGTGGAGTATGAGGAAGGCGTCTGGGTAATCCTGGCTAGTTATATTAACTATCGCTAAGCTGTTCACGCTTTCTCACCGTCTTCAGGCTCTCTTCTTAAGAAGACGGACGAGATCCTAAAGTTAGAGCAAATCCCCGGTTTATTGATGATCTCGAGAAGAATTAACTAAGACGGTTTTCCGTCTTGTTTATCTACGCGGGCCCATGACGTCCTAGAGGCGTTTCCAAGACGTCTCGAGACATCATAGCTCTCCAGAAGAAGGTACCCCTTTCCGAGATGGAAAGTGCATGTCATCCTTCCCCCGCCCCCCCTCCCCACAAGGTTAAATGCAGATAGTATAGTTATTCGCGGGTAATCTAGCAGTTATTCCGATGTATACAAGGACTCTGGTTATTTAATGCCCGCGGATGGATCGGGGACCTAATATCGACTTACAAATAGTGAAGGAGCGAGTTTTGGAACTCCCAAGCCAATGGAGTTCTGAGGGGAAAGTACGAATTGGGGAGGAAGCTACGGTACCAGGCGTTTAAGCCGCCATTGTTATAAGTTTAATCTCGTACGTGTCTAGTAGAGGCCGCTGGTTATTGATTACCTAGTATTAAGACCTTCTCCTTCCGCTTCCCCCTATTCAAATACTGGAATCAAGCGCCTGAAGGCCTCAACTTTCCTCATCTCAATCAAAAAACCCTAAACCTCCCGGTACCCCCAAAGGAATCAACCCACCCCTGGGGCTCCCCAACAAGCCCCTCCATGAGCTCGGCCTCGACGGCCGTCTCCTGCCAGCTGACCGTCATCCAGAACCCCCTGCCCTCGGCGCCGGCAATGTTGAGCGCGAACACGGCACCGATAGGCGTCGCGCCCTGTGAGAAGACGCTCCGCTCGATGCGCCAACCCCCTTCTTCCGTGGTATATCCATCGCCCGTGTCCCGGGCCTCCAGGCTGCCCGCATTGCTGCACTCCCACGCGGCCTCGCGCCTCCCCCCGAACCACCCGACCCAGCGCCTCCGCCAGTCCGACACCCACGTCGTGAGGCCCGCGACGTCGTCGCGCGGCAGGCGGCCAAGAGGGAAGCGAGCGCGGTCTGGGGCACGCGTACGAGGCGCAGGTTAGCCTCATGCGGCTCCGGGTTGATGGGGTTGCCCGTCCAGGGGACGATATCGGGCGACGGAGCGGGTTTGAGTCATGACGGCACGAGCTTCTTCCAGATGATCTCGGCCCAGATCAGCTTCAGGAGGTAGGGCCATGAGATGCTGGAGGGGACGAGCTCCTCCGCGCCGGGCGGCAGTCTTGGCCGTTTCGTCAGGTGCAGCACGTGATCTTGCGGTTCCGCGGGTGGGAGCCCCGCCTCTGTTCAGGGCCCGGAGGAGGTCGCGGTGGAAGATGACAGCGCTCTGTCCGTCCGCGTATGCGTGGTGGAAAGCGATCGAGATGTCTAATTTCACGTTCTCAGCGTCATCGGGTTGGCTGCTCTGGTGCACAACCAAACTTCCATCCCGGCATCCCCGGGAGATCTTCCCAAAGCTTGTCGTGCTGGGCTTCCGTCGAACGGAGCAAGTCCCGCATATAGGCGTCAGGCTCCGACGCGGATATCTTCTTCCATTCGATTGTCTGCCGGAAGTCAATCGTCCTCAGGTACGTAAATACCGGTTCATGAGTATCCTCGCCCGCTATGCACGACGCGGAGAATCCCATGCTGCATCACCACCGTAGCGAGCGCATTTTCGATGACATTGCCGACCGACGCCTGCTTGTCGATTGGCGGTGACGCGGTGTGCTGGGCAGTGTTGACGACACAACGGCACAACCCAAGACTATGGCGGCTCGTGTTGGACTTTGCGCTATCGCTGCATTATCATTTTTCTTCGGACGCAAACGGGCGGGCTGGCGAGGCCATACGCTGAGCCGACAGGGCGAATGATATCTGGCGATATGTCCGAGATGCTCATTGGTCTTGCTAGATACGGCCAACGAATAAAAAGCACAAGATAGACCGCAAACCAATAGAGAGCTATTGAGAGTTCTGGATTCGGAAGGTAAGTGCGTAGCTCAGCCCAAGGGCATAATACTAGGTGCCTGCAACGCCTACGAAGCACTTAAAGAACTCTGGATAGCTTGCGCTTATGTTATATCGAACTCCTCGACTACCAGAATCAAGCTGTTATTCAGGACGGGGTTGACTCAGAGAGAGAATATAGCTTTTGTACGGTCTGCAGGAAACAGAGCTTTTAGGGGCCTGTATTATTAGGTAAGGCGGCGCAAGCATTATGTAAGATAATGATACAAATATTAGATCCTTTGGTCCAGCTTCTCAGGCAAGAGTCAGAAAAAGAACCATGAGCTCGCCAGGTAAGTCATTATTAAGAGACAAGCTGTTATCATTTCCGTATTAAATATGTACCACTGAATATTCCTGTTTTTTTTATAATAAAAAAAAACTGAACAATCATAAACGCTTATCTTGCATAATTGAATGACTACATAATATCTTCGGCCAAGCTTGTTGCTCATAACCCCTATAAAGTTACATACCAGTCATTATCCGTGCGTCGTGGTCACCACAGCCGCGACGAGGGCGGGCGTGGCTAATTGTCCTATTTCGCCATGACGTCCACGTAGCGGCCAGACTTGCGGGACTTCTTTGCACCGGGCCTGCGGGGCCCCGCCGCGCCGAGCAGGTCGTCGATGCTGCTAGCATTGCTGAGGCTGGTGGCGGGCCTGCTAGGCGGGGCGCTTGGGGGCCCGCCCGCCGCGCTATCGCTAACGGCGCTCAGCGAGGCCGCCGCACGTGCCATCGGCGGGACCGCGAGATTCTCCTGGGACGCGGGCCGGTTTAGACCAGCAGGCGGAGGAGGAGCTGCTGATGGGAGTCGTGGCGGGCCTCCGGGAGGCGGCGCGCTATGCGACACCGGAGGCACCGATGGCGGTGGCGTGCCGTTGCGCGAGGCCGAGGCGGAGCGCGGTGGGGGTGGCGTGGCCGTCTTGGCCGGGGTGTTCTCGGCGCCCGGCTTCTTGTTGATCCATCGTTTGAGTTCTGGATCGTATACGAAGCTGCTCTGCTCGCCGAGCTTGGCCTTGATGGGCTTGTTGCTGGGCTGCTCCTCCTTCTTGCCGCCGCCAAACCATCCAGTGAAGCCCCATCCCTTCTTCGCCGTTTTGGCCTCGGCGGCTCGTTTTGCTGCAACATTCCATTAGTGATCAAAAGCAGGTCATCATTTGATAGAGTAAATCTTACCTTCTTGCTCAGCCACCTTGCGGACCATCTCCTCGTTCTCTCGATCCTTCTCCGCCTTACTCTTCTCCGGCGGCTGCTTCAAGGCCGGGATATCATCCTCGTCATCATCGAAGATGGTCTTCTTCTTTGGTTTCGACTCCGAAGGTGAGTCACCTCCATCTTCTGCCCGGTCTGGTTCATACGATGGCGGTTCAAATGTAGAAGGCTGATAAGAGGGCGGCTCGTAGCCTCCACCGGTCGAACTCTCCTCCGGTTGTGTTGAGGGAGGCTCGAACGTGTTCATTGATGGAGGTTCATAACCGTACGACTGGGGCTGATAGCCTTGTGTGGCATTTGAGGCATTCGCCGAAGGTCCAGAAGCCGGCTGCGCCGTAGAGGCACTTGGCGAAGATTGTGTGGTACCGTACGGCTCATACCCACCATAGGAAGTGGTGGGAGGCTGGAAAGACGCCGGCTCTGACGCTGATGCTTGGGAACCTGGCGTGTACGGTGAGTTATGGAGAGGCGAGGGTTGATATCCGGTAGCAGGTCTTGAACTGCTCTCAGGGGAATATGGATTCCCGTGTGAAGCTCTCCGCATTTCACCAGATCTTCTCGACAACTCGTTCGAAGACCTCGGTGCAGGACTATAGCCGGCGTTAGGGTCATAGGGATTTGGTGATTGCGCAGCCACGGGCGCATAGCGCGAGCTAGCTCTGGTAGCAGGAATGGCGGGTGCTGAAGGGGCACTGCCAGATACACCAGCGCCATAAACTTCGAAATTGGAGACTGATGGTGATGGGCTGATGGTAGGTGTACCGCCGCCGATGCGAGAAAATGGCCCAACGTCCCCACCGTTTTCGCCTTTTTGAGCATCCCCCGCAGCATCGGTGTCTTCACCGGCGACGAACTTGTTGAAGCGACTCCACATGTTGGATGATACCTTGTCCATGCTAGGTTTGGAAATCCACGACGAGGAACCTTCCTTCGGCGCTAGCTTAAGCCGCTTCGTGAGGTCATCGACGGATGATTCTAGAGCAAGGTTGTAATATAGAGATCTCTTGGTCTGAGAGATCATCGCGTTAGTAATGGCCTCACAGTATTGTAGCGCCTTGTCCCTGAAGCCGTATTCAGCGAGAGTGACGGCATGTTGGAACTTATATGCGGCCAAATGTGGACAGCCCTGGGTCATATGTGATCCACCGGCGAGCGATAAACCGTATTCATATACTTCACTGAGCAGGAGCGCTTCGGTGTCCTTTGCAAACTGGTCGGCCTGCCGGCGATGGTCGGCACCAACGAGAACGAAGTGGGCACTAGGGTCATCGAGACCACCGAAGATAGTATGCGTCCTCGCGAAGATATAGCAAATATGTGCAGCCTCGGCACGGCCATATGTAGAAAGCAAGTTACCGAGCGAGGCCAGAGCCTGACCATCTCCAGGGCTTCTGTTGCTTAATATCAGACCAAGAGTCTCACGCCACTTGTCCAAACCAGCCAACGCGTCCTTCGACTCGGTGGCAGCAGTTGAAGTAGACATCAGCTGAAGCCCTGCTCGCGCGTGGACAGGGACGAGCTCGTCGACAGATTCATCAAAGTTAGTAGATAGCACGCTATAGAGTGCAGCCAACGACTCGTTGTTATGGCCTGGAAGGTTCACTTCCTTCTTGATGAACTCTTGGGCGACTTGCTTGTAGAGATCCGGCTTTTGAGCGGTATTCGCGATGAGCATTGCATGACCCCACAGTCTCTTGTCTACCGCAGCCCATACTGCTTTTTCGCGATCGCCGGAGAGTAGACACCTACGAATCTCTTCGACAGCCGAAGAGTCAACGGCATCCGCCCGCATGTTAGTGACCGACGAAGCCATCCCATTCAGATCGACGCCCGAGGCAATGGCAGACGTAAAGTCTGAGGGCTCACTGCTTAAACTCGGAGTGATGATTTCCCGGACAGTCTTGTCTACGGCCGGGTTACCTTCAACGGCACCATCGTTCTCGACGAAGACCCTCAAAATCTTCCACAGCAACACCCGCTCAATAGCTCGCTTATCCTCGTGGGAGACATTTTGCTGGAAAGCGACATTCGGGAGAGACCCTTCCAAGCCTTCAATACCGGCAGTCAGCCACGCAACAGTTTCTTTCTTCTTTCCCTTGCCCTTCAAAGGACCGGGGAACTTGGCGAGACGTTCTTCTAAAGGCTGGATATCCTTGACGTGTTTGATTTTGACTTCACCAGGGCTCCGAAGAATCATTGGGGTCGCTTGGTTCATGCCATAGCGTGGAATGTCTTTGGTGAACGACGTGACGAGCACACCGCCAACTCCCCATTGCACCAATGGAGCACCTTTCCATCGCTCCAAAGGATCAGCCTCGCGCCCATCCGTGGGCGGGACAAGAGCAAGAGCTTGTGACATTCCACGAGCTCGCATAGCGGGCCGAGCTGGCTGCGGTGGTTGGACCATTGTTGGGAAAGCGGGACTTTGCACAGAGGATGGCCGGGGTATAGGGTCTACATGCTTGATCCCCAAATCCTTCTCACGCAATGCACTTGGTGATTGAGTCTGCGGTCGCAGAGGCGGAGCGAAATTGGGATCCCTTGGGATTGTGCCGGGTTGCCCCGCTGCGTAGCTTGAAGCAGAACGCATTGGAGGAGAAAATACATTCAATGGCTGGTTACTCAGAGGCGGTGGCGTGTGGCTTACGCGACTCGAGCTGTATCTCGACTCGGCAGGAGAGCCGGCAGTGACGGACTTGGGAGCTACTGGAGGAGAGCCTACTGGAGTTGATTCCTCCTCCACCTCTTGTGTCGGTGGCAGTGAGGGGATTCTGGTGAGTCGCGGCTCGTAGTGAGAAGAGCTGGTCCGTGTCAAGGTGGCGCCATCGGGGCTCAATACTCTATTTCCCTGCTTTGCATTGGAAATCTCGAAATGAGCAAGTGGACTAGACGTTCTCGGTTGATGAGGCAACGCAGGCGGAGGCACCGCCGTAGGGGCGGGTGCGTATCCAGCACTGTGAGAACGGGGCATGGGCGGTGCCGGGGAGTACCGGGTCGTAGCAGCAGGCGGAGGTACTCCACCATTGGCCATTGGCGCTTGTGCCGGCGCTGGGGAATATCTATTGGAAGCCGGAGTGGTACTTATCGGTGGTTGAGCATTTGTTGGTAACTGACCGTAGGGATTGACGCGCTCCGGAGCTACCAACGGAGGAACCGGGGGGGCTTGCGGCTGAGGCGAGCCCTGCTGGGCCTGAGGTGGAACCGTGGGCGACTGCAAAGCGGGAGACGGCAATAGTTGTCCCTGGAGCCCCCGGGGAGGAGGACCCTGCGGAGGAGCCTGAGGTTGGCCATAAGGACTCTGTTGCGGTGAAGGTTGACGCGACGTAGGGCGCGGTCTCGACGGTAATGGTAAGTCTTCGAAGAAGCTCCCCTTGGACTTTGATTGAGGCTGGGTTTTGGGCGGCGGTAGCTGAGGTGAATGCTTCAAGCCCGGAGATGGTAGGCTTGTGGCCGAGCCCCCTGATGGTGGAGGTTGACTATACATACTCGCGCTTCTTGGCGGGCCAGCGGGCGGCGCCGAAAGCGTGGAAGACGCACGAGGAAGCTGCTGCATACTTGCCCTCTTCTTTGGCTTCACTATTTCCATCGGCAGATCGTAAGGCGATTGGTATCCCCCTTTCGACTTGGCAACGAAGCTCTGAGGCTTCGAGATTTCCGGCCTGGGAGGAGGGGGTGCGTACGCAGCTCCTGCGGGAGTAGCCGTGCCCGGCTGGAAGTACGAAGGGTGCTGTGCAGGTTGTGGCGGCGGCTGCGGCGTAATTTGCTGTGGAGCATAGGGACTATACGGTGATTGCGACTGTTGACGTTGAATAGTATCAGGAGCATAACGTCCATTGAGGCCAAGTGTGGAAGAGCTGACGTCGGGTAAAGTATTTGCAGCAGGCTGAACTGGCGCCGCCGCCGACGGTTCCGTTGTATCTTCCAGGAAACCTTCATCATCGCTCCCAAAGATGTCAGCTGGATCAAGCTCCTTACTGTCAGGAGCCGCGTCTAGCAGGAAATCGTCATCATCGTCTCCAAACGCAGCGGCCCACTTGGCATCAATGTCGTTAGTCTGTGACTCAGGTTTTTTTTCTTCGCTAGGCGACGCGGCAGACTCTCCATTGACAATCTCTTCTTGTTGCTCGTTCAGTGCGGACTGACCCTTTGACCCTTCTTCAGTCGGACTTGAATCGCCGGAGTCGCCAACAGCCGGACCTTGTGCAGAATTCATATCCTCTCCAAGGACCATAGTCGTAGATTTCCGGTGCAAAGCACGATCGAAACGGTCCTCTTCCGCCGCCGGCTGAGCTTCGTTCCTTGTCTGACTAAAGAAATCGTCACCGTCATTGGCAATTTCGTCTTCTGCGAATGGGTTATTTGAACTTGAGGCCGGAATGTCGGGTTGCGCAGCCGGTCCCTCAGCCTCATCGTGCGGAATCAACGGCAGCCCCTCCTCAAACCGAGCATCCGACGCCTCCTGCTCAGGGTCTACCAGGTCTCCCCCGACCGACTGCTGGAACGACAATTCGTCCGCCGTCGCAGTCTGCTGTTGCTGGGCTTGTCCATGCGCCCAGGCCTTGTCCATGTCGTGCTGCATTACGGAATCTTTGTGAGACACGTCCTGCTCTGTATCTCGCAATATTTCCTGAGCTTGACTTGACGAAGACGGGCTATCCGTGTGCTCCTCGGGCTCACTCTGTACAGGCGGGACTGGCGGGAACGAATTCGTTCTATCGCTCGGAGGCATGAACTTGAAGGGATCGGTCTCAGTGCGTTGCGGATTCCACTCAAATTCCTCATCGTCATTGAAGCTGACTTCGTGGGACACAGTACGTGCAAAGGATGCTTTACTAGAGTGTTTTGCCTCGTTTCCGGTCGTCGTAGTCGGTTCCGGGGTGATGGTAGCAGGTCCTGTGCTGGGCGGAAGCTCTTGCTCCTCCTCTTGAGTGGCGGATACCTCGGCAGAGTTCCCCAGATCCCATGCGGCAGCTTCGGGGTCTTCCTCGTTGAACCGGTCAAGGAACGCGCCACCCTCGTTCGATTGTTGCGGCTCTATGATTTCTTCCTGAGGCTTTCCAGTCCCTTCTTGAGGCCCTCTAGTTTCTTCCATGGTTGTGTGTGTCGATGCGCCTTCTTGAGCTTGGCTAGGCTTTTCGTCCCGAGCATCTGACGGCTGCTGGTGCGACAAGGAGTCGGATTCCGGAGGGATCTCCGGGGTATTATCGTTGGATATCTCGGTAGGATGCTCTGAGGCATTCGGAGTATTCGACTCCATAATGATTGCTAATTAAACAAATACAGAAGCGGAAATATCCCCCCTTTCAGTGAAAACGTATAACTATCGAAATGAGCCGGTTAGCATATCACTATCTGCGTATTCGGTTTGTTGTTGACATCTATAAGCGGGTGGGTGGTTCAATCTCTCCGAAGACGACACGTTGTGAACAGCCTGTTGACGGCATCGCACCTTCTTCCTCCAAGGATGGATGAATGGATTGATAGATAATGCGATTGCGAGCAACAGGGAAAGGCGCAAGCAAGGAGGGAGAAACCGAGGCCCGTCAGCGCAACGTACATGTAGAGGTACTTATCGTACAGCAACGCCAGCTTCAACCAGAAATTAGTAGATTCTATTGCAGGCCATACTCGGATGCGAGTCCCAGAAATGCCAAAAGGTATGTAGCCTTGGGATATGACGGCGAAGGAGTCGTGTTGAAAGAAACTTAGAGGGAAGGCTCGTTAAGAGAAGAGTTAACGTCAGATTAGTAGTTTAAGGGTGTTGCCATCATAGATGTACATGTAGGCGCAAGAATCTCTCTGCATGTACCGAGGAAAAGTAAGCTATGTAGGTACTCATAGTACTCACGTACTTCCAAAATAGTTGAGGCAAAGTGTCAGGTCCACAAATGGAGTGATAACAACCGATCGGCCTCGACCGAGTTTGGACCGGTCATTCTTTGAAGCTTCTTGCGCTTATTCGGTGCATAGTGCATACTGTACGTACCAGCTAATGTACCTACATGTACCTAGTATGTACGGTTACAGCCGGTAGGTACCTCCTACTGTACCTACGGAGGCACGCACGGGAGGTATGGGTATGTATTACCCGGAAAGGACAGTTACTTAACGAAAGATGCAGCCCGCAACGTCATTTGTGGAAGATACACTTGTCCTGTTTGTCCTGTCCTTACCAGCCGTCACTTGATCACTGACCTTGGCAGGTCCGGGGTCAGCCACCATACGTGGTACGCGCTGCAAGTAAAAAATGTGGACGTGGTTCAATCGCAACCCTATTGATGAAATAGTCCATTTTCGGAGGCCAATTGACCGACATAGTCGGAAATCCTACGGATGGATTTCCCTGCGCCGTGTCTATGTAGGTGGGTGCGCCTGGCCACTCGAGGGCTATGCCGGCTTCGGGACATGTCGCCTCGGCTGTTAGAGCTGGCAATTGAAATCACCGGTTGGTAGGGTTGGCATACCGTATGAGGGGATTCACGCGAGACCTAGTAGCCGGGAAAAAGAAGCATATCAATTCTGAAGGTCCCATCGTGAAGACGACCCGACCGTCATGAAACGCGAAACCTTTGCGCCGCTACCCTCTCCCGAGGTATCGTGCGATAGACTTCTGAATATAGAGTAGTATTGTTACAGCTTCGCCCCGAGACCCGCCCAGTATTAAGATTTCCCGTGATGGCTCGCTTGCGTCTCGGTCTTGACCTGCTCCGCAGACTAAGCGAGGGGCTTCAAATGACTCTCCTTTATGCACCGCCTCCGAAGCGCTTGGCTCGGGCCTCCGCCTTTGCCCTCTCGCTGGGGTCACTCAAGATGGACGACTTCGCACCAGGTTTGCCCTCCCGCCTGCCAGCACCACCCCCGCCGCCTTGCCTACCGCCTGGGCCGCGTCCACCACGTCCTCCTCGGCGGCTTCCACGGTGCCTACCGCCGCCCTGTTGTCTCTTGGCGTTGCGGTCGCCGCTTTCACCGCCATCACCACCATCACCGCCCTCGCGGCTCCGCTTGGGCCGTCTCTTCTCCGGAAGCGCCGAGTCCAGGCCCTTTGTCAACTCTGACTGGTCCACCCCGAAGCGCTTCGCGCGCTCGGCCTTCTTCTTTTCCTCGTCGTTCTCCTCGCTAATCCCAAAGCGCTTCGCTCGCTCGGCACGCTTGCGCGCCTCTTCCTCAGCGGACGATGCGGGAAGGTGTGCCGAAAAGTCGGTCTTGGGTGCTTCTGGCTTCGCCTCCTCCTTGGCGTCTGCGCTCTCAGCGGGTTTGTCTGAAGTAGCTGTAGCATCTTTGGAAGGTTCGGCAGCCGCTACCGCAGGCTCCTCAGATGCAGGCGCGGACTCGGCGGCGGCCTTGGATTCCGCCGCAGCTGAAGGCTCGGCAGGTTTCTCATGCTCCGCGGGCTTAGTCGCTGCAGCCGTGGTTGTGGTCGCCGGGTCATCATCATCCCAGTCGATCTCATCCTCTAGAGGTGGCGCTGCGATCAGTCAGTAAGTAGTCGAATTTCGGTTGGATGCGATCCGAGCCGGCGATGTAGAGAAGTGGCAGGCAAGGAAGGCGCAAAGGACTTACCGGCTGCAGCGTTGGACGGCTCCTCAGGCTTTGCTTGCGACTTGTCGTGGTCTTGGAGGCGTGCAATTAAATCGGCTTTGTTCCCGGTGATGGGAAGCGACTTCTCTTGAAGAAGCTTCTTAAGCTCAGGAACCTTGAGAGCGGCGTAATCGGGCATCTTGACTCTTGATTCTGGGAGAGTAAGGTATGTCGCGAGCGACTACCTAAGAAGATAAGTGATATTTGTGTGTTGTTTGTGTTTGATTAAATATAGCGATGTCAATTTTGTTTTGCAGAAAATCTGAGAGAAAGAGGTTGGAAGAATTGGATGAAAGCGTCTGTTCGAAGATTGTGCAGGCGCAAGGATGCCACAATGGACAAGACAATGCAAGAACGACAAGAAAGCGCGTCCAGTACCTCTCGAAGCGCGTAAGGGGACTGTAGTCACCCCAAATAATCGCCTCTACAAAGTACACTACCCTGCCTGCTTGTGGTCCCCCCAACCCAATTGATATTAGCCTGTACCTAAATACGTATGTACATAGATATGTACTAAAGGTATGTATGCGTGCATGTATGATACGTATCATACGGTATGTAATAAAACAGGACCAAGGGGCCATGCGTCTTGAGTATCCGTGCACTGCACTGACGTAAGTGCCTCCGGATATTCAACCCTCTGAATAGCCTTGCTGCCACCCCAAGATACGTACCCAGACGCAGTAGGTTATCACATCGCTGGCTTGGGGTTCCTTTATGCCCTCAGCATGAGATGTCCTTATGCCGCCGTTTGAAGCGCACCACCAGCAACCCATCAATCATGCGCAACATAAATACCAGCAGTGATTGTGCCCTAGTATTGATGTCGCCTGTTGTTACGGATAAGCCTACCTAAAGTTAATAAGCAGGTTCATATATGTCTATAAGAATCACTGTGCCAATGGCGTTAGATATCAGAACCATAAGTAAATTTCGTCGCCAAATAAAGCTTCGCTTTTTCCTAGTTGTTTCCCGTGGAAAGTCACGCACAGATCTAAGCGAGCCTCCATGCTCGGCCCGCTCGCGCATTGCTCCAAGACAACCCCCCGTGACCAGAAGGCTGAGTTGAGCATAGAGGAGTATGTTGCCTCCGCTTCTTCCAATGACGGTCGTGCCCCGCACGGCCTGCGTGGACAGTATCTCACCAAAGCTATCAGGTAAACCGTTTCAAACCTTCAGCTCGTCCTACGTGCTTTCTGATTCTCCAAGTACCCGGTTATAGTGAACTGTGGCCTTTACGAACAATGTTTCTTGCGGGAGATTAGAAGACATCTTATGGTTGAAGTCTGGGAACTAGTTCCAAACTGTATTGCCACTCCAGCCAGTGTTTGGTGTTCCCATCCAGCGTCACACTCAACTCTGCCCCTTTAAGCTCTTTGCTCGTCGTTCATACAAGTCTAATGTATTCCCCGCGGTCGCTATAGCATAGTCAAACCCTGCCTAAAGATGACAGATAAAGCTATATTGCGACTACGGAGGTAAGTTTTGCTCATTTACCTCTCCACCACTTAAAGGTCACATCTACAGTATAAATATCCACGATTCTTGACAATTCATACATCTCCGCCTCTACGTTACCTTCTCCTGCTCTTTATTTGATGGATATCACCACTTATCGTTTCGAGAATATCGCCAGCCATTCTTCTCCTACTCCTCATTCGACGGATATCGCCTCATATTATTTCTAAATATTGCCAGCCATGCAGCGCCTTCAGCCTCCCGTCACAGCGAGGCCCAAACCTGCAACTGTAGACATGGATGCCGAGGGCTGTAACATTTGTTACGCGGCTGACGGTAGCGAAACACGCTTGACCACCACATCGTGTGGGTACATTTTCTGCTGAAGTGCATCAAGGCCTGGCTGGGACACCAGACGCCGAGGCGAGCTACCCCTTACTGCCGTTCGAAGCTCGTTCATTCCTGCGGATGCGCTCTCGACCTGGATCTATTCAACCCCGGCACGGTCCAAAAAAGGACCCAAAGTCAGGAGTGCCTTTTATGCAGGGTTGTGCGTCTTTGGGATGAATATGCTTACGCACGCAGAGATGGTTTGTACCATGATTATGATGGGTATGCTCCGTACCCCCTCGCAAGCTTTGATCAGCGTTTAGCCGATGGCATGTCTATCCTCTCCAGCGTGCGCCGCCTCACCCCCGAGGAGTACAGCCGCATGAGAAACTGCCTAGTGGACACGAGAAGCTGTGTGAAGAAGGATGAAAACCGCATCAGGCGGCTCTTCAGGACATTCCACCGCCTAGAATCTGCTGGGTACTTCCAACTAGAGCGGAACGGGGAGCCTGCTGAGCTCCGATCTCTGTGCGGCTGCCCTTGGCTCGGTGGTATCGTCTACAACCCCGAGAACGATGCCGCAACGAGCTTGGGGTTTGATCTGATGGGGGGTTTGACATGCAGTTGCCGAAGTTCTTGTGGCGTAGAAGGGCATATATCGCCATTCATGTTGAGGTCTGGGGGATTTTAACGCTACACATCAGGCACAAGGGGCGAAACAACTCAACCTGTGTCATTGAGCAACCGCCTCCCACGATTCCTACAAAGATTCCTCCCTACGAGGCGCCGTCCGCGTCTGTTCCAGGATTTCGACCTCGCCTGTTGCACAAGACATTGCACAACCGCCAAGCCCAATCCGTCAATCTGGCCTTAGCTGCTATGGCCATCTCCATTTTAGCGTACTCTCCATTGATCTCCATCTTATAGAGGGCATCGTGGCAAGGTGATAGTAATATTTATTGACATACTGAGGGTCCATATGCCAACCATTGAGTGCGTCAGTTTCTCTTACTACCACCTTGGGTGGATTGCCCTTATATCCATATCTAGTGATTGATGGCGTTCCATGCAGAATTGTGTGGCTAGTTGTCAAAAAATGTGGCTTGGGCTATGGCGGATAGGGGGCGCATATGAACTGCATTACTTCGACTTCTGATTGTGGAACCTGATCAACCATTAGGGCGGGTGGTTATGTAACGGAGGGTAGGTGCATAATGGCGCAATGAGCTTAGTTATTTGTTTGCAAGGAATGCTTCTGGAAGGCTTGCTGTGGTATATCTCTGACTTAACATGGTATCGGGATAAGTGCAGTACATAGAAGCTTGAAACGAGCTAGTTTATATCGGATTTGTTCTACCTAGGTAGATACCGAGTAAAAAGTTGAAATGACCTGTCCTACCTACGTCAGGTAATCCAGCAGACTTGGGTTCTAAGGCAGCTTGTACAAGCAGGATTTATTTAGTTTTAAGTTTATGAGATCCAGGCCCTGGACGCCATTAAGACTGCATACCCAGATATACGTCTTGCTTGACAGTCACCAATGTCAAAATCTCTAGCTTGACAGCTCAGAGCGGGAACTGTTGTAACTTGAAGTACATCATTTTATTGGATCGCACTTATCTGTGCCATCCATCCAAAGAAAGGGTACATATGCTCGTCTTTTCCATTGCCTCTCGAGCTAATTCAATAACCCAGGGAAATCATGACGCAACAGAGAACGGAATGCTTTGTTGGAATTCCAGCTGGAAGCCTCGAAGGAGATAAACAACGGAAGACCAGAGACTTGATAGGTCAGCTTTCCGGGTGACGAAAGACTCCGAAAGCTCCGCCCATGCAGAGGCGAAAAGATGAGACAGCGAAGAAGCCACAGGATAACGGGAGACGGAAGCTTGAGCAATGAGTGGCAGGGTCTTCATCAACAGAGGGGCACGGAGTCAAAATCTGGACGGCTGATTCGCGCCGGGGCTGGCGATGTACCCGCGTACCCTACAGGGATCGTGCTTACACCGACCGGCCGTTCGATGAAAGCTGGCGCGGCGCCCAGTAGGTTCGAAGCTAGCAGCTGATCCACCACCGCCGCATTAATAGGCATCATTGACCAATGCGATTGTTTATATCCAGGTTTCTGTGCATGACGCTAATCGGTTACCCCAGTGAACAAGCAAGCAACGACCGCAAGCTGCGCCATGACAGCAGGAAAGATGCCATTTCACCAAACAACAATCTCCAGATTCTTCGAACTTTCTCGCCTCACTTAGGTACCTAATCAATCCACAATTGGGCCAGACTGCATGTAGTTGTCACCTTGTGTACGTAAAGATTGAACATTAGACAAGCGGTCAAATTTTATTCTTGTTTTTTTTGGGACTCGATCAGAAGTTTCTCAGTTGATCCTTGACATCGTCATACCCTTTGCCCTGGAGGCCGACTTGACTCTTGAGCACCCACGGTCGTCTCCCCTTCTAGAAATCCCTGATTCATTAACACGACCGGAGATCTGGAGATCCGATCGCGCGCTGATGCGCATCACTTCGCCTTCAACTCGGCCTCTCTTCAACAGCAAGGCCCTCGTTGATACAAGACAACTACTAGCGGTAATCTGGACTGGGCATCCATGTGTTGACAGCATGCCGTACCTGTGATCATGCGAGGTCGGTTTGCGATCCCACGTTTTCTGTCACATGAATGAAACATTTTGTTTCGCCCTGGTATGCGGCTGTGTCTTCCGAAGGCGGACCGTCTGCAGATCCTGCCCATCCACGCCTTAGCTCGTCTGCGTCCGGAATGCTGTCGTCCATGAAGCTCATTCTACCTGACAGATCATGACTGCCCCAAAATCTACTGGCGAGGACGACCCCTCGGGACCCCAGACTCCGCGCACAACACCGTCATCGCCCGTCAAGCTGAGCAGCGCAAAGAGCGCAGATGCAGCGCGGCCGGCGGCCGCCCGCAAGGTCACGGGGCCAAACAGAGGCGTCCAGCGGCGGCGGTCGAGCACGACGAAGCAGCCCCCCACCCTCCTAAATGACTTCCTCCTGGGCCGGCCCTCGCCGGCGCGCGTCGCGGCGGAAAGAGAAGCGGCCCGCAAGAGGCGGAAGGAGCTGGAACAGGTGAAGCGGGAGATGCGCCAGGCGGCGGTACTGCGAGTACCGGCCCCCGGAGGTGTGCGCGACCGCGTCAAGAAGTGGCAGAAGGCCAATGCCGAAGCGATGGCCAGCGCCGACCCGCTTGCTCCCCCCACCGAGCCCAGCGAGGTCAACGTGCAAGTCGACGAGGAAAGCGTGACGGAAAAAGATCGGGAGAGGATCAAGTGGCGGCAAAAGAAACCGGCGCAACCGAATATCATCGTCGTCACCCGGGAGAGGAGCAGGGGTAGTGGTTCGGAGAAGGGCAGCGAAGAGAAACCAAGAGCAAAGAGTCCAGGGAAGCCAACGGCGAACAGTCTAGAGAAATCAACGGCGAACAGTCCAGAGAAGCCAAGGCCGAACAGCCCGGAGAAGCCAAGGGTGAACAGTCCAGAGAAACCAAGGGCGAACAGCCCGGGGACGCCAAGGGCAAACAGCCCGGAGAAGCCAAAAATGAACAGCCTAGCAAAACCAAAAACGAGCGGCCTAGCGAAGCCAAAGCCGAACAGCCCGGAGAAGCCGAAGGCGAACAGTTCAGAGAAACCAACGGCAAACAGTCCAGAGAAGCCAAGGGCGAAGAGTCCGGGGACGCCAAGGGCAAACAGCCCGGAGAAGCCAAAAATGAACAGCTTAGCGAAACCGAAAACGAGCGGCCTAGCGAAGCCAAAGCCAAACAGTCCCGAAAAACCAAAGACGAATGACCAAGAGAGACTAAAGATGAACAATGCGCCTAAGAAGCGTGTCGTCAGTGATACCAATTGGGTTAAGAACCTACAGCAGGATAGCACGTCAAAGAGTCGGTTGCCGAAGTTGAAGCAAACTGCAGGCACACCCATACCGAAGGACTTCTTGCAGCGCACAGCAGCCAACCCCTCCGTCGCTAAGAAAGTCCACGCCTGGGCTAGCAAAGTCGAGATACCGACCGGTCCCCCGCCTAAGCTCTATAGTGTCTCGAGGTCCATCGGTAGTGGCGACGGGATTCGGGTGAAGCCGGCATCGGATGAGAACGACAGTAGAAGTTCTAAATCTGTGTCTACGCATATAGTCGTGGAGGAGGAAACACCGAAGCCTCCGACACCAAAGGTGTCGCCAAAACCTAAGGAGTTGCAGAAAACCAAAGAAACTGAGAAGCCCAGAGAGTCGCAAGATGACGGGATTAGGGTCAAGCCGGTGCAGGAGAAGACACCGAAGGCGGAGAAGACACCAAAGGCGGAGGAACACAAAGGATCGCAAAAGCCTAAGGTGCCGGAAAACGATGGGATCAGAGTCAAGCCCGTGCGTGAGAAGACCTATCACGATAGTGGCACTAAGAATCGGCCTCGAAGCTCTACCCCTCCGGACGATGGGATTAGGATCAGACCGGTGCGCGAGAAGAGTTACCACGCCGATGAGAACAAGAATAGGACCCCAGCCTCTACCCCTCCAGACGGCATTCGCGTCTACCCGAGCAGTCTAGGATCGCGGAGCACATCTACAGTTCGGGCACCGTCCAGAATGCCTTCTAAAGACGCGGGCGCACGTACCCCAGGTGCGCGAAGATCCGCATCCGCATCAAAGCGTATTGGAGTGAAAGAAGGCTCTACATCCGAGATCCCCGCGACGCCTACGAGGCTCAGCTCAAGGAAGCCATCTGGTCCGCGCCACAGCACGCAGAGGAGACCGACGCCGAAGAGTGTCGCTGAGACACGCACGACAATAACCGACACGACAGGTACTGGCACCACTGTCACTGGCACTACGCAGACGGGCACATCAGGAACCGGCACGACACAAACCGGTACGTCAGGGACCGGCACAACGCAAACGGGCACTACAGTTACGGGAACCACGCGGACTGGTACCACAGTGACAGAAGAGGTCTCAGATAGTGACTCGTGGATTAGTGGCTCCGACGAAGAATCCGACCGGCCGTCTACCGCACTGCCCAGCCGGTTGGCAGAGATCCCTGTTGGCTACTCGGCTTTCAGTGTGCTGGATCTTTCGGGTGTCAAGAGACAGAATTCCCGGAGACCTAAAGCGCAGAGGCAAAGCAGCTTCAAGGGCGCTACTAGCGTCCTGAAGAGAGTGTTAACTGAAGGCAAAAAGATTGTCTCCGAAAAGGTAGATCCCCCAAAGCCGGTCGTCAATCAGCCGCCCAGCATCGAAACGTGGTTGAAAGGAACGGTCGATCCGTTCGTAGAAGCCCCCCCGAAGGTCGAAGCAGAGCCCCAGCCTCACCACAGGAAATCTGTGGAGAGGGAGTGGGTAGACGAGATCAAAGCCCACCAAGCTACACCTTCGCCCCCGAAACCAAAACCGGCGGAAGCAAGCCCGACAGTTTCGGCCGGAAAGAGTCAAGAGCCTGTTCGGGCGGAAGAGCCCAGAAAGGAGATTAGGAAGGACTCCAGAAGAGATGAACCTGAGGAGAGCTGCAAGGAAGAAAGGGAAGAGACGACGCCAACTTCGAATAGCCTGAGAAGGAGCCGAGCCACTAGAGTTTCGGCGTCTCCATTGATGCCAAGCGCCTCCAGAAGAGGGCTCAAGGACAAGATTAGGGACGCATTTCGCGGGGAGTCCACTGGCCATATCTACAAACCGCCACCAGAGTACCCTAGTTGCTCTACGATAGTGGATCTAGATGATGAGTACGACGATGGGTACGACGATGACTACTCAAACCATCATGGCTCAGACCGTCATGTCTCGGACCATCGTGACTCGGACCATCGTGGCTCGGACCATCGTGGCTCGGACCATCGTGGCTCGGACCATCGCGGCTCGGACCACCGTGGCTCGGCGGGCCGTACAAGGAGTCCACCTCTGAGCGATGAAGAGGATTCTATAATCTCTTCTCAACCGTCCAGACCAAAATCACCGCTGGTACAGTCAAAGAGAAGACCACCGACTAACGGCCACCATGAACTATCGACTATCGCTTCAGAGGTCGATTCCCGGGGTACCCAAGAAACGGAGCTGTCATCAATAGTATCCGGGAGCACTGTGACCGAAACGACCGCTTTTACGAGAAGCACGAGGACGGGTACAGATGTGTCAAGGCGAAAGAGTCAAAAGCCCGGCCTGAAGAGACGACTCACAAAACATTCTGACCTAGTATCTGTCCTGTCCCTACCGGACGATGGCCCGGCGCCTAGCAGGGGTCACAGTCTTCGTTCGGCGCGAAGCGTGAGGAGGACATCAAACAATCTTCACAGTGCCACTGTCGAGAGCCTTATCCGCGAATTGGCGGACGATGAAAACTTCTACCAGCGTGAGCTGAAGACACTTATGGACGGGGTTATGCCGGTACTCCTAACCCAGGTCGTTCGAGGAGAGGATCGTGCTCCCGAGGACCTATTTGGATCGCCCTCCGCCGAGCGCAGACAAGAGATGCTTTCCAAGGCAGTAGTAGACATGGGTGTCGTGCTGGACAAGCTCAGAAATACCCACAAGCGCTGTCCGCTGCTTGATGTCCACAGGTTGCCGCAGTGGCTGGAGTCCGTCCATGCAATTTACAGCAAATACCTGGACGTATGGCGCCTGGGATTCCAAGGCGTCATCGTAAATCTGGCACCTGCTATGCTCGACGACGGGGATTCGCTTATCAACGCGATGCCTCGCAACGAGGCTGGCGATGTTCTCGATGAAGACGGAGAACGCATTGATGTGGCCCATCTCCTCAAACGTCCCTTGGTTCGGATCAAGCGGATAACCAAATTCATCCAGGTAAGACACTGCGGAACGGTGTTGCTAGAATAAGGAACTGACGAATGCAGGGTTATCGATCCGTCACGAGGACTGAAGACTACGAGATCCTAGCTTCTATGTGGGAAAAGCTGCAGGAGAAGGCCCGCAGAAGACACAAGGAGGAGACAGCCAGAGTTGTCGATGATGATGCTTCCTACACGGACACATCTCGTGTCCGGAACCTGCAAACGCTAGAAGCGCTCGGCAATGTCAGAATCGACCGCTACCGCCAGGTCTACGCAAAAGATACTTTCTGCCTCGATCTTCGACACTCCAACGGCCAAAGGCTCGTATGCCAAGTCGAGCTCATATCTAGAGATAATTCGCTCTATAAGTCGGATCCCGGCGACCTGCTGATCAGGGAGATAGGAAATGGCGGGCGATCATGGCTGCTCTTTGCCCCCGTTATCGGCGGATACTATTCTGCGCGGCAAGGAGACGACGCATACCAGCTAGTCCTGATGATCAGGGGCCATAAAGATGAGTGGTATGAACTACTCACCCTCAGTGCGGATGACAAGGAACAGATCCTGGAGTGGCTGGAGATCCTCGGTAACAGCCCCGTACCACCACCGGTGGTGAAGCGGACCTTACCGCCGCCCCAAAGACCAGCGCCATCGCCGAAAACTTCAGCCGTGGACGTACCACTCGGTGAGAGACAGCCACGCCAACAACACACTTCATCGCCTTCCCTCGGGATTATTGAAAGCCTAGAGGCGAGCCTGAAGACCCCTAGCCGATATCATACGAGAACCGCAAGTCTTCCGACCACACCAAATGCCGAGCCACCGCCAGCAGCAGCATCATCTTCATCGCCAGAGACAGCACCTCCTCGAGACCATTACCTCACATCACGCCCCCCAATTCCCGGCCAGCCCTACGAACAGGGCGAGGGAGGATTCCAGGATGATGGAGAATCGCATCCTTTTGATGAGAGCCTGCTACCGGATCCACTCGATCTGAAGAAGTCCTCGCCGAATAGCACCCCATATCGCCAAGACGGCGCACCACCACCTCCTGTGCACCGAAGTTTCAGCCAAAATGCGCCAAATCTAGCACCTCCCGCCGAACCGAGTTCGAACCGACTGAAGCGGCGCCAGTCATCTCCACTGAAGCATGAATACCACCCGTCGGACATCTCTACCGATACCTCGAGTTCGATGTCAGAAACGGACGACGATTATGACCATTACGACGACAACTACGATAATTACGATGAATACGACGACGGCTCCGTCACGGCTGAGTCATCCGACGATGAGCTCGAGGAGGCTGACATACCCGACACTGTGCCAGCCATCAGCGTTAAGCAGTACCCAGGACAGGCACCTCCCCTATCTGTCATCTCCGAAAGCCTAGAAAGCCTCTCGCCTTCAGCCTCGGCATCTCATGCAGGTCTTTCTCAAACTAACGCTACTAAGACTCCGGAATACGTCTTCAGGTCGGTCGCCAGTATCTCCTACTGGGACAATAAATACGGATGCTGGAAGGATCTATGGCCGGATCTCTGCTCCGTTGTTACCACGCCTGGATTGATCGAGGCGTACCCCTACCAGCGCGTGTCGGCCTCCTCGGGTGGCCAGCCCGAACAAGCGGAGGAGCGGCCGCTGATCGCGCTAGACCTGACGCCGCTGGTCATGCTGCGAAACAGCACCGTGCTCGACCTGGAGATAAGGTCCCCCGTCCTGAGCTACGCCCGGCTGTACTCCAAGGTCAACCGAATCGAGACGTCCTTCTTCCGCTTCCGCGCGCCCTCGTACCAAGAGTGCGAGAATTTGTATCTGGCAGCCCACCGCGCGCGCATGGACAACGCCAAGTACAAGGCCCTCGAGGAGGAGACGCGCATCCGCGCCTTCGGCCAGCACCAGCACCAGCAAGGGCAGCAGCCCTCGTTACAAGACGGCGGTAACGGAAGTGGTGGCCGCCGGGGCTGGTTCGGCCGCAAGAACAGCTACCGCGCCTCGGCACGCGCGCCCTCACAGTCGGCCGGCAGCGCCCCCTCCCTCTCGTCCACCATGTCGGCGTCGAGCTTCCTCAAGAAGCTCATGGGCGGGCGCCAGTCGTTCAACATTGCCGGGTCGTCGGTGGGGCGGTCGCGGCCCGGCAGCGTGGGAGGCGGCGCCGATCCCTCGCTGTACGGCCCGTCGACAGCATCATCATCGTGGGGGGCGCCGCGCTCGCCGTCGGTAAGCGCGGCGCAGTCGGGCCCGCCGGGGGGATCCCTGACGACCAACAACATCCGCATCCGGCTGCACCTGATGGTGTCGGCGTCCAAGTGGGAGGACCACGGCAACTGCCTGCTCGAGGTGGCGCGGCCGGACCGCGGCGCCGGCGAGCGCCAGAACCTGCGCAAGTACCAGGGCATGGAGAAGCGCGTCGTCGTGCGCACCGTCAACAAGCGGCACCCGGAGAAGGAGAAGGTCGTGCTCGACGTCGTCCTCGGCAGCCGCTGCTTCTCGCGCCTCGGCAGCCGCGGCGTCCTGCTCAACGTCTGGGAGGACAGCGCGGGCGCCGAGGGCGTCGGCGACCGCGGCAACGCCGGCGGCCAGGTCAGCAAGTGGTGCTTCCAGTGCGCCAGCGTCGCCGAGGCTTCCTGGATCTACGGCCTCGTTACGCAGGAGGTCGCTGTCTGGTGATCACCTTCCCCTTATTTTCATTTTTGATTTGCGATTTGCGGGCGGCGGGTTGCGTTATGAGCGGATTGTGTTTCTATCTGTTGTTTTGATACCCCCTTTCCTCGCCGTTCTTCTCTTTACTTCATCCGCCTCGTCTATCATGTCCTGCCTCCCCTTTGTACCACTCTTCTTTCTCCGTCAATAGTCAATCGTCGCTTGGTTGGCGGGGATGGTGGTAGCTTGGTAGTGTGCCGAGTAGCCGGGCGTAACAGGGCATAGTCAGGGGTTTTGGCGTCGTCGTTCCATCATGGTTGGTTGTCATCAATGGCGGCAGCTGGCGGCATGTTTTCGGTTTTGCTGTTTTCACCGGGAGATACTCGCAACTAGTCGGTAGGAGGTCGGTGGTGGGCGGTTAATCTATAGATGGGTGGATAGACGCATAGGGACGGATGACCGAGATGTACTTAAATTCAGAGGTACTACTCTGTACCTCAGCCAAATAATAAAAGCAGTAATAACTTGCACATGTGTGTGTTTCGGTATGTGAGATATGTATCCCTCGAGTTGCATTGGATGATATATAGAGTAACCATGTAATACAAAAGAGCAAATCTCAATAACTCCCTTACATGCATTTGTTAGACAGATTGATATCTATCCCATCCCAGAATCACCAAGACGCCATGCCATGCTATATAAATGCACGAACAATAACCCACCCTACAGAAGAAATCTCCGGATGCAAAACGCCTTCATACACCAACCACCTCATGACGTCGCGTAGACCTTATCGTATATAGATACGCCTCGTCCTCATCAAATCTCCGCATCCGCATCATCATCATCAACATCAACGTCATTTCACTTGCCGCCGCCGCGCCCCTCGTCCCAGTCGCTCCAGCGGCGCACGATCTCGTCGACGACCTGGACGCCGCGGCGGCTGGCCTCGACCTCGAACCACTCGCGGTGGGAGCGGCCGCAGGCGGCGCACGTCTCGCCGCGGTCGCTGGCCCGCATGCCGAGCCCCGCCAGCTCGATGTGCACGAGCCGCTCCACCTTGTGGCTGTGCGGCATCTTGCGCGGCGTATCCTGGTCCGACTGCGACGGCACGTAGGGGTAGTACCGGATCAGGTCGATGTCGTACCCGCACTGCCGCTGCCACTCGTTGAGGCGGCGCTGCACGTTGGAGGCGCGCCCGATCTTCAGGAGGATCGTCTTCTTCCCGCCGCTGCCGTTCTTGTCGTGCTTGCCGTCCCTGTCCTTGCCGCCGGATTTGGAGCGGGACTTGGGCGAGGACGAGTTCTCGGCGGCGTATCTCTCGAGGGCGTCGCTGGGCCGTCTCTGGCGCGCGTCCGAGGACTTTGAGGGCGGCGCCAGCAGCGAGCGCGCGGCGTCGGTCGGCGGCTTGCCGGCCGCCGACTCGGGCGTCAGCCAGAAGATGTAGATGTAGCCCGGCTCGTCCTGGGCCGAGGGCGGCTTGGCCAGCTCGGCGAGCAGCTGCGACGCCGTCTGCGGCGACGTGTTCGCCGAGATCAGCGACATGAGCTCCGAGGTCTGGCTGCTGCCCGACTGCGCAGACGAGTGCTTCGACCCCGCCAGTCCGGGTCGCGGCCCGGGCGTCAGGTGCTGCGAGGACGAGGGCGGCCTGGCGCCGGCCGTGTCCGCGGGCGCCGACTGGACCGGTCGCGGTTTCGGCCGCGCCGGGCGTGCGTACTCCTCTTCTTCCAGCTCTTCCTCTCCGAAGGGGACCCTGAAGCAGCAGATCAGGAAGGACTTCCGCGTGGTCGTCGGCCTCGGCTTGTGCGGCGCCTCAGAGACGTAGGTGTTCGTCATCTCAGAGGGCTTCTCCCCGTGCCGGCCGCCATCGCCGTGGTGATCCGAGCTCCTGTGTGTCTTCTTCCGACGGTGGTGGTGCTTCTGCTGCGCCTCGACGATGCCCAGCCGGTCGAATAGGGTATCGAGGCTCTCGCGCCCCTCGAGGATGGGCGTGTTCGATGTCTTGGGTCCCGGACTCGAGTGCGCGGACGCATTGGCCTGGTCCTTGTGTTGGTGGCAGTATAGATCGGGATTGGCGGGGTCGTCGACCTTGAGACGGTCGGCTCTCTTCTTGGACACGTGCGAGCCGTCAGAAGATGGGTTACGCGGGCGTCTGCAGGGCCGGCCCGAGGATGTTATGCCGCGGCAGGTGGTCTCGGGGTCCATGGAGTCTGTGCGCTCCAGCCGGGACTCGGGGGTGCCGGGGATGAATGGCATTGTTCCTCCTTTCTCCTCTGTAGTCGCTTACTCCAAGGAAAGACAAAGAGTGGAGTAGATTCCCGTGCAATCGAAGGAAACGCTTTTTACTGGGAAAGAAGAAGGGAAAGATCTCAGCAAAAAACTTGAGACGAACGGTGCTATATACTGCGCTCTTCATCCATGCTGGCTACGTGTATTTCATTCACACGGAGTCCACTTACACGTAGTGAATGTGGTGAATCCTTGGGAGTGGAGTGATCGTGACTCGACGTTCCAAGGCACAAGTTCGTTAGGAGGGCTGGGGTTTTCTGGTTGGTTGGCAAGTTGGCTCAGGCAACCTACTAATCCCTTGAAGGCTAGGGTAGCGCTCGTTTTCGTGGCTGAATAGTGGCTTTAAGCTTTTAAGCGCTGCATAGCCACACACCATTTCAGGGGGCAGCCGAGGGTTTCAGGGGTTTGGAGCCGCACGTCGCTTGCCACGAATTTTTATCCCCAATAAATCATGGCAGCCTCTTATTGGTTATGCTCACCATAGGCGAGACTATTGTCTACCCATCACAATTGACAGCGTTGTTGTACAAGGTGGCGGACAGTCCAATAACGCCCCATCCCGTTGGGTTGCATTCCCGCCATGAGGTGGTACGGTAGGGCATGTTACATATGTATGATATTGACCAACGAAGAGTCGACAACCTGAGATGAATGCTCGCCCGTTCCACGCCCAATTTGCTCCACCCACGTACCTGCAGACTACATGGGAACCGTGTGCAAAAATTAAAGGGGAAACGGAAGCCAAAAATTTCGTTTCACGAGAAAGCAACCCTGGAACATGATGCTGGGCCCAACCGGGATCGAACCGGTGACCTTTAGATGACTTGAAACCGAAGTTAAGCTTCAGTCTAACGATCTCCCAACTGATCTATGTGCCCACAGGAGAACCGGAGGAGTTGTTGTGACGGCCGAAGAAATTATCGCCGCTTAAGTACTACCTAGCTCGGTGCTATATGGGTGGGAGTGGGTAGCGCTCAACTTAGCGCCGTATCCTGCATTTCGGGTCTGCTGGAAGGGCCCTTGAAAATAGATACACAGAGTGTCGTACGTTTGGTCGAGACAGCTGTAGCAGGAAGCCACGTCACTCTTCTGTGTCTCGCTCTTCTTCCCGGTGTCCATCGTGTCCATCCGCGGTTGCGGCGCAGACCGGCTACAAGGGACATGTCGATCAGCACGTATAAGACACTTGCAACGCTGCCGAAATGCGCGAGTCGAGAGGCCGTCGAGCTCGGGGCTTCGCCGACCGGCAACAGGGCTCCTCACAGTGCCCGTGCTTCTGCCGCCGTGCTGTGGCTTCGGGGTTTAGACTGCCCTGGAAGCTGAGTTGGCGACCGGCGGCGATGAAAATTGTCTCTTAGCAGTTTTGGCAGAAGGTGAACAGGCTGGCTGACGCCTCATGGTACTCTGTTCATATGTTTAAGAGCTGTACGCGGTGCGAGGGGATACTATCTATTGTCAATTCTATTAGATACTACGGGCATACCTACCAGATAGATAGATGGTCCGCGTAGGCGAACCGCTTGCAAGCCAGTATCGCGAAATACATTCAATATCCGGTTGGCAGTAGACGGGGAAAAGTTGCTCCCGCACCTCGTCGCCGCAGATGGGAGCGGAGAAGAGGGCGGCCACGTCGGAGTCTTCGGTATCTGCTATTGTGACCGAAGAGCCCATTGCGCATATGAAGGACGCTTCCCTCGTAGGCATTGTACCTGTCAGCGATATTGTAGTACTGTGTGTTGGACTTCCAACGCAAGAAGACGAAGTTTGGGCCTCCAATGCTTCACGAATGATAGAAGCAGATCAAGCGTCCGGTAATACCACCAACTCGCACGATTGTCCTGCAGCAAATCCACGGACCGCAAATCTAGGGGGCGTGATATGGCCCACCGACAGCCCCAGTCTCATATCGAAAGTCTCAGTCATACGACAATTCCTTTGTCAGGCAGGCGCCTAGAGAACTGGGGGCACTTAGACGCCGTTCCCGAGACTCGGCAGTCAGGGGTCCCACCGACCCCTCCAGATCCTACCGTATTTGCTGCTTGGTTAATACCCACTAACCGTAGCGCCTAGGCTGGCAGGGAGGTTATTTAGTATCAACTGTACGATCGGCTTGAACCTGAATCCGAAGCAATTCCGGCGCTGCCGCCACGGCGTAGACAATAATTTCGCATTTCCTTACTCACGGCAGATTCTTTGTAGGCGTATAATGGACATGACGCCTTGGAACTTGAACCCGGGGTGCATTCGCTGTCCTTACATGCTCGACTACGGAGCCACCATTCCTTCCCAGAGATTTTCAATTACCCGTGCATATTAATACATATGTATCTCCGTTGATACCTGAGCTCCACCAACCCAAGCCAGATCGACAGCCGCCCCATTCATCATTGCCTAACGCCACGGACTGTCCCATAAGGGAGGGAAGAACTCGGTGATCCAGGGATCATCCGCGAAGTCCATCATCATGAACTCCTGCATTTGATCCACCGACGACGACGATGACCCGAACTCGCTTTCGTGTACCGTAGTAGTATCGCCAGCGGCGAGGCCGGTTTCTCCCGCACTGGCAATGCCAACCTTGTCGCCGGCTGTGGGTGCGGTGACGGGGATAGCGCCGGCCTGCTCGAGCTTGGCTCTCCAGTTGGGTATCGTAGCCTACCGCGAGCGATCCGGAGTTAGCAAAGGCTGTAATTCTGCACACCGACATATGCCATCAAAGCCCCGTAATGTCGTTTGGGTAGACCGCAGCCGAAGAAACAAAAAGCGGGTCTGATGTCATCACAGATCAAGGGACGCTCCTATCACACGCCTGGAAGGGGGGGAAAGGGGAAGAAGAAGGGGTTCCGGATGCTCACCTGCAGGGCATGCGCAGCCCTGGTGAAGGTGTCACCACAGTCGGACCCGTCGCCCTCGAAGCCGGCGGCGCGCGCCACGCCCGCGAAGCGCGCGGCGCCCGTCTCGAGCGTCGCGATCACGTCGACCGCGTGGTGCACGGCGGCGCAGTCCCAGGCCGGGTCGTCCGTGAGAGACAGGCGGTACATCATCTGCGTCAGGCGGGAGAAGAAGAGGAAAATCTGTGATGGATCGCGGCTGTCAGCTTGCGGGTAGAATGATGGGAGACGGGTGGGGGGCCGGCAGATGGGGAAGGAGTTCTATTGACGGGCAGATATATATGTGCACGGAGATTGAGGGAGATACGTATAAGTCAATCCGGTTAAGAGCGCATATCTGCTGTCATGGAGGTTGTTCTGTGTATTAATGTTAGACCACGATTACTTACAGAAATCGTGAAACCGATGTACTCGGCCGGTTCAAATGAGAAGTACTTCTCCAGCCACAGCTTGGTGGCCCGCAGGAACCTCTCGAAGCACTCCGTCCGACCGAAGTCCATGGACACGGGCAGCGAGGACGGGGCCGGGTCTAGCAGGCCAAGTTCGCTTATCTGTGCCTCGGCCGAGTAAAGATAGGTGAGGACGACCCCTGTGGTTCCGCCACATCAGCATAGATGACAAGATTCCCGATTCACGAATCCGGACTTTTGGACAAATTACGACAGGTCACGATCTGGAAAGAAGAGAGAACCTACTATTCTCCACCAGCTCCGGGGGGAGGTCCCGTCTGATATGGTCGAGGTTCGCCCGCAGCGCCTTGACGTAGTACATGGGCGTCGGCCTCGTAGCAGTGGCGTGGTCGCCAAATTCGGTGGCCGACCAGCGGACGTGCGAGACTTCTTTGAGGACCCTGGAGACCCTAACGAGAGCCACCAGGACCTGGTCGCCGACCCAGTCAGGCTCGTCCGCCAGCTTCTGCAGGGACTCCTCCATGTGCGGTGTCCAGCGCATGTGCTGGGATTTGAGTATGCAGAAATTGCTAGAAGTATACGTCAGAAAGCCGCGGGAAACTCGGTTGGTACGGCTTGTTACTTACTTGACGCCGATAACCCAGCACGCCAGCGCGGCCCTTCGCTGCTCGTTCGTGCGATGCGTGGAGTACGGGGGCGGGGGGTAGGGAAAGCGGTAGGGCTTGAACGCGTGCAGCTCCTTGTACGGGTTGAAGTGCGTGGACTTGTCGAGCCGCATGTCCGAGACCATGCCGGCGGCCACGCCCGCAAAGACGACCAGGAAGGGCTTCCCCATACCCTGGGTCCATCCCCTGACGGATTTCACGTTAAAACATTTATTATCAGAAGCATTCTTTAGAAATGAAAGGAGAGGGGGAAAGAATCTGGCGGTGGTCCCAGACAACGTCCAACGTACCAACCGAGAAACCCGAGTAGCCCGAGTAACAAATCTATTGTACGTTCCGACTCACCGAGCACCTTCTGGCCTATGATCTCGCGTACCCTGTTGCTGAGCGCGTGCTGCTGCGCCGGCGACTTGCAAGTCAGAGTCCTGATGTTGAGCCACAGGAATGGGCGTTCCCGCTGTAGATCACCGGCTCTAGCGGCAGCGGCAGCACGTCAGAATTCCCAGGATATATATATGATATAGCCGGAATGAAAGGCGGACGGGGCAGGGGGGAGAGGAAAAGGGGTAAACACACGTCGTCTCGGGCGGTATATATACGAACGGGAAGAACCCTAGATGAATCTCTCGAAATATCCGTAAGGATTCCTCGGCGCTCTGCCGGGGCTCAAGGTGGCCCGGGACGGCAAACGCCCGACCGGGATCGGGATCCTGATGGCACGCCGGGACCGCTACCTGGTTGGCGGCCGCCGGACCCACCAGCTGTGTGAACGAGAACACGTCCCTGAGCCCCAGCCGGGGCTGGCCGTCGCCGGTGCTCTCCGGCGTGGGGGCCTGCTGGGGGGTAACGGCTGTGGTCGCATGCGCCGCGGCAACACCACCAACACCACCAACACCACCAACACCACCAGCACCAGCACCGGCACCACCGACCGCAGCAGTGGAGGCCTGCGAACGTAGCAGTGTGACGAGGTCATCGAGCTTCTCCTCGAGCCGCGCCGTCCTCCCGCTGCTACAATTGCTGTTGCCGTTATCGCTACTACCACCGCTGCCGCCCCTATCGTCCCTAGCCGCGGCGCGTCTGGAGGCGGCAGTGCTCCGCTTCCGCACCGTCGCGGACGGCGTGCAGGCCCGGCCTAGGCGACGGCAGCGCTCGCAGGCGGCGCCGCGACTGCCGACAATGCACTTGCATTTGGCCCTAGCGCAGCCAGCGCAGGCGTGGCCGTAGGGGGCCGAGGTCATTTGCTGCTGCTGATGGGTCGGAGTCGGTCCCTGGGCCTGGCCTTGAATTTGGTTATTGTTGGCGGCGGCGGCGGCGGCGGCGGAGAGCAGTGTTAGCTGTGGTTGTGGTGCGTCCATGCATGCAAACGACGTCTCTTGCGCCCCCCTCGGGGTTAGGAGGTGTGGTGTGTTGTTGCTGACGCGGGCACGGATTAAGGGACACAGCTAGATGCCGACCGGCGGTAACGGGGAATTCGCGCCGGGAATGGAATATATACTACTATAGACGAAACAACATATGACTGACTCTACTACTTAGTGTCGACCTAAGTTAGGGAGGGAGTCCGGAGAGAGATAGGTAGGTATAAGTGCGGCGGGATTGCGCCCTCGGGTTTGAATCCCGCCGGACCCAGTAGTCTTAACTTGATAACATATAACTGGAGCCTAGAGCTACATATGTCCATAGTAAGCAACAACCTTGCCCATCTCAGTCGCAGCGCTCCTATCCCACTCGTCACCGCCCACTCAGGAGAACGAATCCGGGATCATTCGCATTGGGATAGACGTGAAAAATGCTCAGGATAGCTGAGCTTCCAATCAGTGCTTTGCTTCATTTTCCTGCCATCAATGCTTAAGTATTCATAAGCTCCGTTGAAAACTGTAGCCTGAGTCAACCCGGCTAAGTGCCTGACCCCCTAACATGGGTCGTATTCCGGAATTCGTTTAATCCCGTCCCATTACTAACGTAGTGAGGGAATCAGTGCTATGTAGGGCCAGCATCGAGACCCCGTGCGATCACTCTGATCGTTATCGAATCAGTATTTGATAGCTAAAGATGTAATTCATAAGCTTTCGGGCATTCCAATTAGTGGCCCATCGCCTTTAACTAAGAAGGTGCCTAGTCAATTCAGTACTTTACGCGTACTAGAGAGAACCCGGCTTAATGTTCCGAGGTCTAATTCGCGCAGGCGATGCGGGCATCATCTTGCAAAGTCGAGTAGTACCTAGTACCAGGCTTCGAGGACGAATCACTCCAAGGCATATAAATTTCACGTATTATATAAGAGAAGGTTTAGTTTTGTGAAAGGATGCAACTTTTGTTGCGCTGGTCCAAATTCTACTCAGCCCGAACGAGAGATGGGATGATGCTCGGCGCGCTATCAGGATGGAGAACTAACTACCTAAGTACATAAGTCGCTAGCTGATAGAGACAGACAGGGCCCGACCCTCGGCAAAGAGTCGTTCGACGGACGAAGGAAAGCTGGGAAGGCGGACGGGCGGGGCCAAGACTTCAGGAAGGCGAAGGGCTCATCGATCCCCGAGCGCTGCTACTGCTGCCTACGCTGCCGTCGCCGCCGCTGGCGCTGCTACCACTAACGTCGCTCGCCATCTCGACATTGCCGGAGTTCGACCGGTGGGGCCGGGGGGAGAACTCGAAACCCGGAGGCGGCCTGCGGAGCCTACTAACTCCTGCTTGGTGCTTCGACTTCGCCGGTAGGCCACCGTCAGCCTCGTCGTCCGTAGCGCTGCTCTGGGTAAAGCCGGAAACGTCGCTGAGCATGGACGACGAACGTCCTCTGGCCTTTGGCGCGGGGCGCCGCGTATGAGATGCGGCCGCGGACGACTGCGGCGTGAACGCAGCAGCTAGAGGGGACGGCCCCCAAGGCGATGAGTTGAGCGATGAGTTATAGAGACTGCTGCTCCAAGCGGATGTCGAGTCGAAAGGTGGAGGGTGAGATACGGTGGCCTGAAGTTGCGCGGCAGGTGCGGACGGTGAATAGTGGGAATTCGCCTCGGAGAAATCAAAGGACGCGGCGTATGCGTAGGCTGCCTGCTGCTGCTGAGTGTGGAACGAATCAAGCTCATTTTTCAGAGCCAGGTTCTCTTGATCTTTCTTGTAGATGCGAGTCTCGTTCTCGTTGATCCTATCGATGAGGTCACGCTCCACAAGGGCAATATCGTTCTCGTAGGTCTCCCTCGCTTGTCGTCTCCGTTCGGCTTCATCAAGTCCACGAGCGTTGGCATCGGCAATGCGCGCGTGCTCGCCTTCAACCTTGGCAACACGGCTGCTCAGCTTGTTGCGCTTCGTCTGAAGGCTAGTCCTCTCCTCCTCGAGAGCTTTGACGGTGTTGTCGACTGACGCCTTGAAGCTTTTGAATGCGGCAACGGCCCCGTCGTACTTGGCTTTTTCGTTGTTCCACAAGGACTGCTTGGCTTTCCAAGCAGATCTCAAGGCTTCTGGTATCGCCTCAAACTCCTTCAGTTCGGCTTCAAGGTTAGCGATAGCCTGCTCAGCCTGCTTCTGCTGCGTCAAGTTTTGCTGGATCTTCTGCCGCAGCTTGTCGTCGCCAGTGCCGGCCGACTGGACGGCCGCGGACAGTTTCTCATTCTCCTTCTTCATGGCATTTGCCTTGCGATGGAACTCCTTCCGTAGGGCCTTCTGACGAAACTTCTCTTCAGCCAACTTACTTTCGGCCGCAGCAATCGAGTTCCTTAGGGTCGTGATGGGCGAATCCGGGCGCAACGAGCGTTGTCCGGAGGGCTTCGAGGCGCTAGCGTCGACATCTGCCGATTTGGCCTGAGTGGTCCTAACACTCGTCGAGAAGAGAACCTCGTGTGTTACAGCGCAAACGAACTCGCACTCGTAGTTGGACATGGGAGTCAACCCGTAAATGTCTCCGCTCCACCTGACTCCTTCTCCACCACTCTCGTTAACTTCGACCGGCGTCATTCGAGTAGGCTGCCAGACTGCATGGTTAACCTTTACGTAGAACGGCTTCGCAAGATCGGTTCCCTGACTCTCCTGCTGCGCTTCAGCGGCGGGGTGGGGGGGAAAGTGACTAGTGTTAAAGCACACTTCATCGCATCCAACGTAAGATATCCAAATCTGTCCAGGCTGCGTATTGAAAGGGGCATTCCCCAGGTTATGAATGTCGGTAGCATTCGAACCCGCGGATTCGGACGCCGCATGACTAAGTTCATATTCCTTCACAACAACAATTTTTGTGCTCGCCAAAGCAGCCCAGAGCGGCTGGCGGGTCCGTATCTGGGCACTTTGTTTTCTTTTCTTTTTCGTCGTCAAAGCGTTAGAGTTCTGCAGGGAGGCGGCATCGCTGTCCGGCGTCAAAAAGCCACCGTCGACGTCCACCGCGTAGCCCTTGCCAGCTTCAGGGTCGGCGGCGCTCTGAGCCAGATTGTCACGCCTCTCCCGCCGCAAATACCAATCGCGTATACACTTAACCAGACCTTGCGTCAAGATGTGAATTGCCAGCAAGCTCCTAACCCAGCTCAACCACCCCGACTGGACCCTGTCGTAACCTCGTATGGAATCCAGAGGTTCTAGCGGATCATCCAGATCAGGGCTCATGAAGCGACTCGAACCTAGGAGGTATCCGATGGGAGAATACTTCATCTTGGTGTGGCGCAGACCATGGGAGAGCACGATCATGCTCAGACATATCATAGAATTTTTCCAAGATCCTCCATCTCTCGAGCTCGAACCGCCGCCCAAACCAAGCGCGATGACCATCTGCGCGAGATCGAGGATGATATGCTGTATCGGGCCCCATAGGAATAACCAGATCAAGAGCACGATACCATCGACGCAGATGACGGTCGCCAGGGAAGGGGCGCCGAGATTCCACTCGAAAATATCGCTGAAGGTCAGACCGCTGCTGGTAGTCACGAAGGTCAGTAGGGTAAAGAGCATGTAAATGCCCGACAGCGCAATGGGAGGAATCTGCATGAGGATGATGAGGATGGCGATGGTGTCCTGCAGAGGACAGGAGCGCAGAACCGTAAAGGCGAAGTCGAGCGGGCCAGGGTCACGATGCACGTTGGAATTCTTGGTCGCGTTCACGTCGATTCGCCTGTGGTTCTCTTGGGCGGCACCGTTCCCGAGATGAGAGTTGTAGGACTCGGAAGAAGACGATTCGGAGTAAGCGCCCAGCGAGGACCTCCTCAGCAACTCAGTAGTCCTGTGCTCTGCGGGCATGTCGGCGGCGTTGGGGAACCTGGAGTAACCGTTCGTGTTCCCGTTCGGAGGCGGCGTCGGTGGGATGGAGGCGCCATCCGCATCGTCAGTTGGCCTGGCCACGATGTTGCCATTCAGACTCTGGCTCTTTTGCTTGGAGACGCGCTTTCCTGGCCCAACTAGGCCATTCTCATGTCTGGTATCGCGGTGGTTCGAGGCGCCCTGCTGTCTCTTTGACGACGACGAAACACGAGGCATACGACAGTCGGCGGCGTGGTTGCTGACCCGACCCAGAAGCGTGTTCCGAGCCAGCCAGCCGACCAACGGTGATGACTACAAGGCGTTAATTTACAGTTTGACAGCTCCCGTGGGTTCCACAAGACGCTGCTATTGTTTGCGTTTTCGGTAGAGGTTAAAGTTGGTGGTGAACTTTCGCTGGAGAATATTCCGTGACCATTTCCGGGTAAGGTTTTCGAAACGGTCGGACTATTACGCTCCTTTGCATATGACAGCCGCCCACAACAACAACGAAAGGATTGGTTATGAGGGTGTTAAGTACGAGACACAGATCGAAAGTATACCGGTGTGGTGCGAACTATGACCGAATTTTCCAGAGCCATCCGAGACCGGTTTTGGAATGGTTTTTTGTTCCTCTGGAAAGGAATCAAGGTTCAGCCAAGTCGTTGGAGCGGGTGCAAACTGAGTGTGGGAGAACCAAGTACAAATATAAAAGGGACAAAAGGCTGACTGCTGGAAAAACATGGCTTAGCGTTAGAGCACTAACTATACAGTGTGGCACCACTAGTTTTTCCAACTGTAGGGGCAGACTACAGTACCACAGTGACGTTGTAGGTACAGTACGGGCGGATGTGCAAACAGAACCGTGTCCGCCCAATATCCTAATGTCACGGGTGCTTCAGTGACTTCTAAACCATTCGACCTTAAGTATATTGGGGACTACTCGTTGTGCGTGTCCACTGTATTTCCTTTTTAGTAATGTATCTATACATATATACATATCATACATACATACATACATAGTATGGGAAACTAACATCAGCTGCCTTATTATTAGGTCGATATGTACAGAGGATAAGGCTATCCATCCTTTACAGAATCAACTCTTATCCTTTCGCGGGGTTGAAGACTGTGGACGTTGTCGCGTGCCATGCGACAAACAGCACATATGCACGAGCTGCCTCCCTAGTAGTGCATATAAAAGATTGCCTATCTAAGGTAAGTGCATGGCATGTAAGCATTTTCGCTGGAGGCTGACCATGGGTACCGGGTGCTGTTCTGGTTGTGTATGTGGGATAAAGATCTCTTGGACGAACTTGGACGAGCTTGGACGGGATTAGTCTTCTTATGCGCTTGGCGTGAATGACATGTCAGAGTTGCCGTCCTCGTCATCGTCCTCGTCCTCGTCCTCGTCCTCGTCCTCGTCCCCGTCCCCGTCCCCGTCCCGTCCCCTAGAAAATTGATCGTTGGTTTCGGTATTATCTTTATAAGGTGCTGTTCAGTCGGTCAATCAGTCGAATTTTTGACCTTTATGCACACTGAATGTATCATTGTTGTACGGCCACGCCCGTGCTAACATTCAGCGAGGTATAAACATGAACTCAGTGCGGCCTCTCCGACGCAAAACAGCTACGCCGCCTCAAACTTTAACCTTCCGCGAACGCCCTTCCAGTTACGTCCAAATTCGGTACGAGAATTTTAAATTCTCTTCATAACTGCTCGCTCCTCTGCAAAGCGGCAAGAAAAGGTCTCTCTGCAGATACATACTTTTTCTCTGTGACTGACTCATCGGCTCCATTGTTGGTATCGGTGCGGGTCGTCGAATTAGCTCTAGCGCTACACTCAGCCGTTCGGCACTCTGTGATGAGGCAAAATGCCACCCAAAATGCCTGGATGCTCTGTGGAAATCATTCGGCTTGTGACAAGCGATGGAGGAGACCCTACGATCGGGACCCCACTGTATGGAAACCTTCACGTAACGACATTAGAGAATTGCGCTGTCATTGACATAAAAATTCTTCGAAGGGACTTCAGCCTAACCTATCTAACCTACCCGAGGTATCTCGTATGTCGCAGAGCCAGCCCATCTCGTACAGTGCTCCAAATTAGCTCATGTGCTGATTTCACACCATAATATCTTCTCCGAGGCTGCTAGCTTTGCTACTACTACAGAAGTGTCGAATAGCACCAAATTCCGCGCCCCTCGGACCGAGCAGAAGACGTTTTGACAGTCTCTCTAGAGCCTACCTAATATGGAACGAGCAAGGCAAAGCGCCATGCAGGGGCCCCCAGCGATCCATCTCCCTACAAGCCTCAAATTTCCCTACAGTACATTCGCCCGTCCCTGCTCGGGGGCGTCTGATGGCCTTCTCGTTCTATATAACTCATGACAGTAAAGCCATCGCACACGATGCAAGAAGGCGCGGAGGTCAAGCTTTTCGATCTCATCGCAGGGATCATATTGCGAATTCGTCATACTACTTAGCAAGTCTGATGATATCTATATCTAACAACCTTGGCAGCCGCGGTCCCGCTGACGGTATTCCCTCCATGGCAATGCCCTTGGATGGGGGCCAAGGAGGCCTGTCACTTACAGCCAATCCCGAGACGCGCGACACGGAACCGGTTGCGGAGTCAGCAAGGTCATGCAGAACCCTCGGCGACCAGTCGAAAAGCCTCAAATTTAACCTGCAGGGTCGATCTTTGCTTCAATTTCCCAAGCGTAGTTGGCGCTTATTATTACTCTGCGTTCTATTATAATGGTCTACCATACCAGCATGAGAAGTACGGTGAGTTGACATCGGCTTTTCATGTGTCTGTCATGGGCTACGCAGTGCAGACTATTTCAAGTACCTATTGCTCTTTCCTCTTCGCTGCACCGGCCCGGAGCGAAAATGGTGCATTTCTAAATATGTGACGGCGCGTATGTGCATCGGGCGTTGTCGCCTTGCAGATGGTATCGATCCACAGCTAGGCATGTGTGTAACGGGAGAACCAACGGGGGCCAGCCCTTGAAATCCACTCGACTGTTACGGAGCGCTCTGCATGCATCCTCCAGAAAAAGCTGGGCCTCGCGATGATTCGATATGGTTGCATGCTTCCAGGTGCGACTTATCATCTCGTCGTTGTGCGGAGTGCATTGCGGTTCCTCAAAGGGAATATCGCATGGCCAGAGATGTTACTGTAGGGCGGGTAACCAGTCAAACTTTAAACTTTGCGCAACATCACGCTAGCGCCAACCCCACATGGCCGTGGAAAGGAAATAGGGACTAGGCGAGAAACGGAAAAGACAGTCGGGCCTCATGCCGGCATTTGCAATCGAGACCATCTACGTAGTATCCGGATTGTCTCTCGGCTTGTGCTGCACCATTTGGATTTTTCTGGCTAACCTGTACTGTTTGTAGACCGTTCTATATCACAGTGAAGCTTAACGCGGAGAACCAGCGCTTCTCTTTATGTTCGATCTGTCGATAGTTGGTGTGCCTCGCCGGGCGGCGGGGGATGAGCTCTGTCTCACAGACTCCCGTCCAGGCCCAGCCAGGACGATATCGCGAGATGGGGCCGAAGAACCTCCCGTATTACCTAAGGTAGGAATACCGTTGATGAAGAAAGTTTCTCGTGCATAGGGCTTGGCGGACCTCCCGAGGCCGTCACAGCCGCGAAAGCTTCTTTTATGGCGGTGCCCCTCGTGTCGCTTCCCGGCACCGTCTTTTACCCCTCCAAAGCCTGAGTGAGATGTCAAACCCGACAGACTACCCGAACCGAACCTTGATGCGACATCAAGAGTCCCGGAGTGGGCTGCCTGCTGAGCATTGATCGCCAGGCGAGCAGCCACATACGCCGGAACTGGCCGAAGATCCCGGGATACATATCCCGAAAGATCTGCACAGGGCTCAAGATCAAGAGCACGTCCTGGATGGAAGGAAGCACAAAACACAAGAAAATCTCCCGTCTTGGCTGTTTCATCTCAGCATGTCTATATGGATGTCTCATCATGTGAGCTGCATATTTTACCTTGCCCATCAACCCTGCCCCTCTTTGACAAAGGCAGCTACCTCAGTTTGTAACGCTAGTTCGGAGTCACCTGCCCTGTAGAAACAGAGAAACACACTCCACGAGACCGCGGAGAGAGAGAGAGCGCGCTTTTAGACCGCCGAATCCTCCAACCCTTGCACGAAATAAATATTTACTACCCCGCGCACGCGCAATCAACCAACCCCTCACTGACTTCTATATTGCACCTGCTCTATCGCATCTTAGCGCACATCGGTAGCGGCTCGCATTTTTCAAAGAGCCCATGCCCAACCACGGAGCGCACGCGCCGGGACTCGGGCCGCTACCCTGTCAGAAATTGCAGTGCGCTCATCTCTGTCGAGTTCTCTTCGTCTGAATAAAACGGATTCTGCCTGATGGGCAGCGCCCAAGGCCTGTCTACTGAAAATCGGTACGAAGCAGGCCTCAGCCGATGACGAAAGAGAATCCCCTCGAACGGCGCTTGCCGCCTCAGTTGCTGAACACCCCCGCCTTCGCTTACAGCGGCTAAATTAGGAGGAGATTGACGAAGAACAACTCACCCCTATCCGAACTCTTTCTCGACAAACGCGTATGCGCCAGTCACGGTAGCTGGCCGTCATCAGGGGGACCATCTCCAGTCAGTTAGTCGGGAGACAGACGGTGACGAGAAGCCGGCTGCTGCAGAATTCGTCACGGATATCGCAGGGGTCAGATTCCGGTCACTTGAAATCGTGATATCTTCGTGGAACCACGAGAGCCAGGCAGGCAGACTCTTATGGACGGAACCACAATAGGTCAAATTACATAGGTATGTACCCTAGAACTGCACTTGATCGATTCGTACCTACCTACTCGCCCCCCCAGCACATCCCCGTTTGCTCTCCTCTCCCCGCCTCCACAATCGATCGACCGATCAGCAGAGAGTGGGGCCGGGGAGTACTGAGTAGAACGACGACTCCGGTGGCGGCCGCCGGCGGTCTGGCTTCTTCACCCGGGAGTGGCTGCGTCCCGACGGGGGCTGCTGCAATTTCCCGTTTCTACTTCTGTTTCTCTGCTGTTGAGGGCGGGGCCTGGGGATACATAGGATAGGGGGCGGCAGTCGAAGGGTTAGGTAGGTAGTTGGCTCAGCTGCCTTGCCTCTGGTGAGTCGGTTGACAGACTCTCACTCTCACTGGAGAACAGCGGCTAAGCGCATCCTGGGGGTCGGGGGTATCTCTGGATTTGACTATGCGAAGCTACGGGTGGGATGGGGGAGCTGCCGATTTTATTTAAAAGTTGAAGAAGCCTCTCGGGTTCGATGTAGATGAGCTTGAATACTCCCAGCGAATGCTACGAGAATCTATCTAGAGGAGTGGACTTCTACGCAAACCTTATCTGAAGGGGATAACTCGGAATTAAAAAAAAATTTAAAAATAAATGTTTGGTGTAGATTTTGAAGAGTCTACAATTAAGCACGTCAAGCCTCTTGTCCTGACGTCCTGTTGCAGCCTTTAACTGCTCTAGGGCTTCGAGGTGGGTGGGTAGCCTAATCCTTCCATAACACCATCGCAAAGCAACGCTACAGGGTCTACCATCATACTGTTCATTTCAGTGGTATTATCCCGCCACAGCCAGCGGTAAGTCCCTATGCTACGCTACTAGTTCTGTCCGTACTCTTACGAAATAGACAAGAGTAATTGGGGGGGGGGGGGGGGG
>QJOA01000528.1:0-46362 GCA_004155915.1 Monosporascus sp. CRB-9-2 | reverse complement strand
TTTTTTTTTTTTTTTTTTTTGTAAATTTCGGTAGATTTTTGATATGAAATTAAAGTTAGCGTTAGTTAATATTATTTTAATATTTTCGTAGTAGCATGTATTATACGTTAGTTGGGCTATGGGTAAATTTTCGATTTAATTATTTGTTTATAGTTAATATAATACCGTAAGTAGGTTTTAAGCGTTTAGTTAGTTTTTTTTATTTGGTTATCCGTTTGTAGTTTAAAGGAATTTCAAAGCTTATAATTTAGGCCTAATTATACCATAAAGCTTTACTAAAATTTTGAAGTAAATATGGTATCTTTATCCGATACGATTCTTATTGGAAGTCCGTATATACTGATAAGGTATTTAAAAAAGATATACGTTAGTTATTTTACGTTTATATTTTTATTAAATAGTAAAAAATAAAATAATTTTATAAATCGATTTACGATTATAAAGATATTATCGTAATGTATACTTATTACTAGGTTTTTTAATAATGGTAATTTGGTAATAAAATCGAAAGTAATTAAATTTTATAGTCGTTTTACGATTAGCAATAGTTATAATTTTCCGTATAGTTTATAAAGTTATGTTTTAATTTTGTTATATAAGTTGTACATTTATAATATCTTTTTTATTATTAACTTTATTTTGGAGAAGTAATATATGCCCTATAATCGTTTTAAGGCTTCGTAGTTTTTAGGATATTCGTATAGTTGGTATTCGTATATTTTGCGTATTAATTTTTTCTAGTGCTTTTCTGGCATTTGAGTCTTGTTAGTTTTTTTTTCCTCTGGTAGTTAATCGTTATATTGTCGGAATTTTTAATATAAATCGGTGAGTATTTTCTTAATTGTTACTATTTGCCATAATTTTATGTCTCCTTTTTTTGTTAGATTAAATATCTGGTATGTAACCTTAAGGATCTTTTCTTTTAAACCTGGTCGTTTTCTGAAATCGTTTATTTTGCCATTTTTTGATCCTGTTATATAAATAATAACAAAATTAAATTCCGAAAGATATTTTCCGTAACGAAATTATCGTTTTATTAGCTTTCGGGTAGTAATAAATTGAGTAAATTTTTTATGGTTTATATATATCTTAATTAGATATAGGTTTTTTAAAGTAATATTTGAATTTTTTAAAGATAGTAATAATGGTTAGAAACTTTTTATTTAGGATAACCTAGTTTAATTCAGTTTTTTTAATTTGTAAAAATAAAACGTAATAAGGTATAAGTTATTTTAATTATCCTTATATCCGATTATTACGTCTAACGTATAATCCGAAATATCGAAATTTAATTTTACGAGATAACTTGGGTTGTATATAATTAGTACTGGTTTGTTAGTAATTATATTTTTAATCCTTTATAAAACCTTTTTTATTTCCGTTATTTATTAGAATTTAATTTTTTTTAATTAAATTAAATGAAGGTATCGCGATTTCATTAAAGATGCCAATAAATTTCCGGTAATAGTTAACGAATTTAAGGAAAGTTTGGATTTTAGTAATTGTAAGAAGTATATTTTATTTTTGAATTATTATTATTTTCCTAAGGTTTATTTTGATATATTCTAAGATAATAACGTATTTTAGGTACGGTAGTTTTTGCTTCTGGAATACGTTTTTTTAACGTTAATTAAAAAATTAACGTTTTATAAAACCTAAAAAATTTTGTGAATATATTTTTTATGTTTTTTTTTTTTTTTTTGAATTTGAATAGATAAGGATATCATCGAGGTAACGCATAATAAAAATATTTAAATACTTATATAATACGTAATTAACCATTTTTTGGAATATTACGGGTACGTTAATAAATTTAAAAAGTATTACTAATTATTTATATAATCCGTACTTAATTTTAAAGGTTATTTTTTATTCGTTTTCTGGCTTAATAGGTATGAAATCATGTCTATTCTGTAGGTTTAAAGTAATAAATTATCTGGTTCCGTAAAAGCGATTTTTTATTTTAATAATTAGGGGTAAGAATGTACGATTTTTAACCGTAATATCGTTTAATTATTTATAATCGATTATTAGTCGTAGCTTTTTATTTTTTTTTTTTTGATACGAAAAATATGGAGTACCCTGCTAATAATTTGGAACGTTTGATATTTTTTTTCGAATTTTGTTTTTAAGGTATTTTTGTAATACGTCTAATTTTTGTTAATTTAAGTTATATATGGAATTAAAGGTAATCGTTTTATCATCTTTTAGGACTATTTCGTAATTTTATTTATTATGTTCGAGTAGTTTTATTTCGATTTGTTTTTTGAAAAGTCGTCCGTATTTGTAATATTATGGTAGTATTTTAGTTATTCTTTTTGGTTCTGGGGGCTGGTGCTGTAAATCTTCGTTTATTTTATGCAGTTATGTTTTAGTTATAGCAATAACGCGTCGTATATATCTATTTTGCCCTTTTTTTGTATATATCGTATTCCTTTAAGTTATGAGGTTTTTGTCGTATTCTTATATTTATATTTGTTCTTATCGTTGTTGGTTAAATGGTAAGATTTTTTTTTAAGTCGTTTTTATTAATATTGAGTAAAATAAACTTTATTTAGTTAATTTTTTATTTAATTAAGGGGTTATATTAATAGAGTTATTTTTTATCGAAGATTATATCGTAATTCAGTATTAAAATAATACCAAAATTAATGGTTTGTTTTCGTTCTTAAATATAAGTTTTAAGGTAATTAATTTCGCGGTTGACCTATCCGTCGTCGTAGGTAAATTTGGTACTTTTTGTATTTTTAACTTCGTAAGATTCGATTTTATCCTTTTATAGTGAACGTAATTTGGTAATTACCGTTAGTTTGATGTAGTTTGGGTCGGGTCCGTAATTTATTATAACGGTATATAATTTTCTTTTGATAGATTGATTAAAATTTCCAGAATATAATATATTTAGCTTTTTGGATTTTTGTTTTTACCTTATATGGTATACTTTTTGGACGACGACATTATAACTTAGAGTAGGTTGATTAAAATGTATAGGTACGATTACGACGATGTATAATAATTAGGGGTAATAATAATGATAATTAAAGGTAATATATAATATGTAGGTATATATGGATATAAATATATTTATATCTGGGTGTAAGTATATAAGAATATAGGTAAGTTATAAATGTTAAATTGTATAAGTGCACAAATTTTTTAGGAAATAATACCGAATTATGTACGTAATTAATTAAGTGCATATAAAGTAGTGTACTGAATTTTGTTATAAAAACCGTATACGCCAAGGAAATTTCTAATAATTTTATTCGATATTATATAAAAATGGATGTAATGGTTGGTACGTTTTTTTAATTAATTGTATAATTATTTCTGTATTTAAATTTTTTATAATTTTTTTTTATAAATTATATTAATCTTTACTTTTCCATTATATTTTTTTTTAAAACTTAATATATACCTAAATATATATATAATAATTCCCGCCGTTTTAATTAATGTATTATAAATTTTTGCAAGTTATTAAATTTACGTAATGTTTAAAGCTTTGGTAAAAATGTAAATTTAAATAGATTTATTAACTTTATAAAAAAGTAATTTATTAAAAAATAATCCGGACCAGGTAATAAGTTATCAGGTTTTGGTAATATTAAAATTGTTAATCGTAAGGTTAAGCAAAATATGCGTAAGTTCGAATATATTTTTGTTTAATGTTATAAAGTTTTGGTTGTATTAAATATAATTATATTTTTTAAACCTGTAATTTATCGTGCCGATAAAGCCTTACTTATTAATCGAGGTATTAAGCCTTTATATAACCTTGATAATGTCCGTAAGTTTTAGAATTTAATATATTGCCGGGTACCTATTTACGAATTAATTTCCTTTTTTTAATACAGATTCCGTAATATAATATTTAATTAAAATATTTTATTATTTAAAATACCGGTTATAAATAACTTTCGACTTTTTAAATTTTAGCCCTTTTAAAATATATTACCGTTAATTAAAGTAATAAAAGGTTTAATACCCAGCTTAACTTTAGATATTATTAAGTAGATAACTGGTGGCCGTCGATTAATATCTTTTATACCTTTACCTTTTAATATATTTTAACTTCGTAATATTATTTTAGGGTCTTTATTAACAACATCGATTATTTTAGTAAATTTGCGTATGATTAATCGGTTCACTAAACCATTTTTAAGTATTAAATTATTACGTTTTTCTAATTTGTATATCGGGCGTTAACGGAAATTAGCTTAATTTGAAAACGACCAAAATATTATATATTATATAACGTTTAAACATATTAAGCTAAGTATTTTTTATTCCTTTTAATATTTTTAACGAATTTCTATTAATTAATATAAAATATTCGAGGTTATATTTATTAACTTGGTCGGCGGTCCAGCTACCGGTCGGTATACACGATAACAAATTAAGGGCAAGAATTTTTAGCTAATTATAAATGCTTAATTTAATACAATCGCCATATTCCAAAACGAAAAAAAAAATTTACCATCTTATTTTATATTCGTTAAGATGTTTCGTGCCGGACTTATAAATCCTTTTATATTTTTATTTATTAAAAACTTACGATATATTATTAACTTATTTATTTAAATTTTTAAAATACTTAATATTATTGCGTACGAATTATATAAGTAACGATATAAAATATTAAAACAACTTAATTAATATAATATATATCTTTTTTTAAGTATTAATTAATTCCGGAATTTTATAAAAGATTTTATAAAAATTACGTTAAATTTATTAAAAATTATAATTATACATTCCGGAAAAATCGGTCCGAAAACTTTAAGGCAAATTATAAACGGTTATTATAAATTAAAATTTTTTTTTCGTAATAATACCTATCCGATTATAAAAATATTCGATAAAAATTAATTTCGGAATAAAATTAAAAAGTATATTTTCGATCCTTAATACCGGGCGAATATAATTAAACGCATTAATTATAAGTAAGATATAATAAATATCGTATAAGATAATATTAAATAAGGTAATAATAAAACGTAATAAAATTTTAATATTTTAATTTTTTACAATTAATCGCGTTAATTTTTTCCGTTTTCCTAATTCGTTTATCTCCTATATCTTATTATTATTTACGAGTATATAACTTTCGAATCAATTATTAAATATCCATACCTTAATATTTATTCTTATAAGTTTTAAAACTTTAAGCTATTAATTTCTTAATAATTTAATATTAATAATATTAAAAGTATCCGATATTTTATCGTTAAGTTAATCGGTAAATAATTTCATTTAGTTATTTTTTTACAAATTAATCGGCTTTTCATTTTTTTTTAATTTTTTATAAATTGTTTTAATTTATTAATAAAGAAAAGTTTTTATAACTTCGTTCCATTAATCTTTTTCAAATAATAAATATTTAAATTAATAGTATTATTATTTACATACGGGTTAATTTAGCAATATTTAAGGTTTATATTTTTAAATATATTTATATATCCGGGCGTATTATATAATAATACCCGGTTATTTATTTCCAAAAATTTATTTTTTATCTTATTTTTATTTCTTTACTTTACAAATTTAGTAATTTTACGACGTTATTTAATAATAACTTTTTTTAAAAGCCGAATTCTTTAAGTAATTAAATCTTTTTTCGGGGTATAAAATTTTATATCATAATTCTTTATATCGGCAGAATTATTTCGATCGGTAAAAACATTTTTTATCCATACAGTAATTTATGCAAGTTTAGGCCGTAACTTTTTATAATAGTATTATCGGCGAAAACCGTCTTAAGTAAAAATTTAACCAATCCTTTACCGGTATTATTCGTCGTTTTTATTAAACTTTTAACGATCGGGACGTACCCTTTATTAATTAGGCCTTATCGTGATATAATATGCGTAATTCCGACCTTTTGCTAAATCCCGAATATATTATAAGCTTTAATTATGTTACCTTTATTTTTAAAACTTTTATTTATTTTCATTTTAATCACAATACCGTATGGGTAAAAAATATACCTACCCAAAAATTTCTTAATCGTTATTAACGTAACAAAACTTAAAACTTTAATTTTTAAATAATTGGATAATTTGCACCTCGTTTCGACAGTAACCTTATAACCGTTATCGTTAGGCATAAATTAAATATCGATTACCTAAATAATAACTATATTAATAAGTTACGAAAAATCGTAACTTTTTTCGAACCGTTAATTAATTACCTTTTAATATTTTATATACGCCCATATTATCTTACGCACATAACTATATAATCTTCGTTAGTAATAAAAAGTTATTATGCGACAATAGGTCGAATTTTATCTCTTATGGCCATAATTTTTATAATATTACCTAATTACCGCAAATTGTTTTTATTTTATAAAGACAAGTTTACGGCTACCGTATCACTTATTCGTCTTACGCCATAAAATATCGTCCTAAAAAAAATAATTTAACGTCTTAATTTTAAAAACGGCTTTTTTATTATTAAAACATTCCGTAACCGATTAAAAGAAATTTAATATTATAAGGAATTTAACGTACTTTTACGATTCCTTAAATTAATTCCTAGTAAAAGGTTCTTACTTATCCGTTTTAATAAAAATTAAGGTTATACCGGTTAAAATAAAATTAAACCGAATAACGTTTAATTAAATATTAATAAAATTATGAACTTTTTTTTATTAATCGTTTAATACGTTAAAAGCTTTAGGCGATTTTCGGAATAAACTATCGGCGGCTAAATTCTTCTTGCTAAAAATATGCTTAATTTCGAAATCGAACATTTTTATTTAGGTAATTTAACGGATAAATATGATTCGCGGCAAAAAGTTTAAGAAATTATTAATTTAAACTATTAATATTTTGGCATTAATTTTTAGCATAAATCGGATTCCGTAAATATGGTTTCGGAACTTTCTTAAAACCTTAAAAATAATTCGATATTTCAGTTCACTAATATCGTAATTTAACTTAATACCTTTTAAAGTACTACTTTTACAACGTAGGAAGTATTCGATATTATTAATTATTTAACTAAAAATATTTTTAAAACCGTTTTTGCTTATATTTATCCTTATAATAATTTTACTTATAATGAAACTATAATCCAAAATAATTAAGATCGGAATAATAATAATCACTTTTTTATATTCATTATAATACGATTTTAATTAAGTTTTTTAAAAAAAAAAATTTTAAAGTAAACGTATAAAGAAATCGATTCTAATGGCGAAATATATAATAAAAATCCGGTAATAAATAACGATACCTAAAAAAGCTTTAACTTTTAAAATGTTTTTCCGTAACGGGATTTTTAGGATTTTTCCTACCTTAGTTTTATCCGGTTACCGTTTATTCGTCCTATAAAAAAATCCAACTATAACGGTAATTTTTTAGTATTTTAAAACTTTTTCATATTAACCGATATATTAGCAAGCTTATAATTAATAAAATTTTGTTTATATTAACGATATGTTCTTACGTAAAGCGCAAAATCCCGAGAAAATTTTTTTCGTCGTTATATTTTATTTTTAGGCCCTTAATACCAATGTCGTCGACAAATAACCGGGTAATATAGAGCATCAAATCGTTAAAAATTCACCTTATTACGCGGCAAAAATAAGTTACAAAATTAATAAATTTTATAAATATATTAAGATATTTAAAAAGTTTTAAAGATATTACAAAAATAATAAAATTTTTATTGGTAAAAGTTAATAAAACTTACTCGTAACCGGAAAAAAGAATTTATTAAAATAATTAGCAAATATATAATAAAATTTGCAGAACATTTATCGTAATCTTTTAATATAAAAGCATTTTATAAAATAATAATATTTAATTTAATAACAAAATTAATTAATCGTAAATTATCGTTTTTTTATTATAAAAACTCAAATATTTTTATATACGATATAAAATTATTTAAATATTTTTCGTTAAATACGTATTCGTAATATATTAATTAGCTTATGTTTAAAGTTAATAAATATTATTATATCCTTAATTTATTATGCCTTATGAAGAGTTATTCGGATCTTATAATCTGGTACGATATTCGATTTAATTTTGCCATAATTTTGCTAATTTTAGATTAAAACAGCTTTTTTATAAAAAAGCACTTTTTATATAATGCCTTTTTAATAGGGTTAAATTTATTACCGAATTAATTAAAAACAATTTTAACCCTTTTCTTAATAAATCGAGCACCTTATAATATAGTAGTAAACTTAAAAAATAAAGTAATTAATAATATATTAAACTTTTTAAATATTTCTTTACATTAATTAATAACTTTTTAATCCGGGTTTCCGGATAATTTTAATCCGTTTAATAACATATTATCGACTAAAACTATTTTTTTGTATTTCGGCTTATATATTATATTAATTTATATAATTCGATTATTATTAATTTTTTATTATATTTCGTTTTATAATATTTTATATAAAATATATATAAATTCTGTATTATTAAATTAATTTAAGATAATATTTCCAGGTTTCAGTTTATTATTAATAATCTTTTGGATTATTTTAAACTTTTCATTAATATATATATTATTAATCAAAAAAATATAATGGCCTATAACGTATTCGTTTTTATCTTTACTTATAAACCTGTTTTCGCCAGTAAAACGGCTTATAATTTTACCGGCTGCTTTTTTTTAAATTCCTTATTAATACAAATATTACGTATAACTCTTTTAACAAAAATTAAGGGAATAATAATCTTTAACGGGCCAAACTTTAAAATTGTTTTTATTACGTCCGGATTTATATTTAACGTTATTTTTGATTTAATTATAAAATTAAATTTTAATATTAATAATTACGTAACGTAATAATTATTAACGATAAATAAAAAAATAATAATTAATCGGTTAATTAATTAAACGGGTATTTTAATAATACCTTTAAACGAAATCCTTTTTTAAAAAGGAAAACTTATAAATAATATGCGTATTTATTACATAATTAATTTATATTATTTAACGTATAACGTAACGATAACGCTAAATTTAGCTCTAATATTAATAATTTTATTAATTAAATGTTTACAGCCTTTATAATCCACTTTAACTATTAATTTAAATAATAAAATAGTATATTTAGCTAAACTATATTATTAAACTAACAAAATTTTGGTTTTTTTTAACTTTCTACTTTATAACCGATATTTATAATAAAAATCTTAAAAAAAAAAAATATTTTTAAAACTTTGAATTTTTATACTTTAATTTCGATTATTTTAATTATTGCCGTATTTTTGTAACTAAATACTTTTAAAATCTTAATAACCATAAAGTTTTTAAAAGTTTTACCGAAATCTGGGCAAACCTTAATTAATTCGAACCAAGTAATCTTAAATATCCTTTTAAGACTTTTTCAGATTTTCTTTTCAGAATTTAATTATATATTTATTAATTAAGCTTTTATAAATAATGATATTATCCATTTAGGTAATATCGATTATTTAAAAGGTGTTAATATTTATTTAAAAAATATTATTTATTTAACTATTAATTTCCATATTATAAAATACAAATTTCTTAAATATTAAATTATTATTATTAATTTCGTATTTAATCTTATTTCTTTTTATACTTTTAAAATTATTTTCCTTATTTTTAGATCGTTTAATTATTATAACCTTAATAAATTCCGCTAATTAATTAAAGTTATAAATTTAGAATTCGATTTTTTTTAAATAACGGATATCTTTACTTTTGACGGAATCGCTTTATAATTATTTGCATAAAGAAATTCTTTAATAAAACGGTTTTTTTTATAATTAATAAAATAAGTTATATTAATTTCGGTTACCTTAATTTAATTAATATCAAATTTTTATTAGTTTGGTTATAAAATCGTAATATATTTTTAAGGTTTAAATAAATTAATAATATCTAAGTTAAAGTTAATTAATTAATTATTACCGCCCCGGAAAATTTCGTTTCGTTAATCAAAATACCGCATTTTTTTCTTAAATCGGGTAAAAATAATAAATAAATTATAAATTTATTTTAAAATCATTTTCTAAATTAGGATTTATTATTAAGTCGCTTAACTTTTTAGAATTTAACGGAATTAAATTATACCTAATATAATACTAATTATTAAATTTTTAAAAAAATAATATAACAGTTATCGATAAGTAAAACTAATTTTGTAATTTCCATATTAACAAATAAACGGTACTTTTGCATATTATATTTAGGCTTTTAATAAAATTAATAAATATTTTAATTAAAATTATTAAAATATTTATTACGACCTTAATAATTATTTCGGTAACCTTTTTAATTCCGGTATTTATTTTATTTGCGATAAAAATTTAATTAATTAAATTTATCCGGTTAGAAGTTAATTATATTAATCGATAAATCGGTATTATAATTATATATCCAAAATACCTTTTATCCTAACGGAACGTAATATTATAATATCCGAATTATCTTTCGGTTTTTTATCTTTTTTTTAAAAGCTTTAAAATTTTAACGTTATTAAACTTAATTAATTTTTAAATTTTATAACGTATTTATAATTTCCATTATTTAATTAATCCGGCTTAATAATAATTATCGTAAATCAAGGCTTCCTCATTATTATTATCTAAGTTCTGAAGCCGAATAAAACCGATGCTTATTTTCTTACTTAATATCAAAACGAACGCCTTTATATTATCGCTTACGTCCTTTATATCTAAAAAATACAGCTTTATATATGGCCTAACTTTTAACTAATATAAAAACTTTATCATAAATTATCGCATATAAATTCTCAAATTATATATTCGAATTATTAATAATCCTTTCAAAATAACCGGTTAATAATCTTTTTAATAAGTTTTTAATATATTCGTTTTTATTAATTAATTGCTTTTTTTTGCTTAATTTCTTTCAAAATATCTTTTACCTTAACGGTATACTTCAAGCAATAATCGTAAACTTAATTAAAGTTATTCCATTAAACTTACTTAATTAAAATTCTTCATTAATTTTTAATAATTCGAATTTATTTTAAATCCTATAACTTAACTTAAATAATAATTTTAAAAATTTATTAAAACCTATTTTAAATTTATTAATATTATTAATCCTTAAATTACTTAAATTATAAAATATTATTTTAACGGCAATATATTTAGGCATAAAATAATTAATTATCCGTAATAATTATTTGAAGTACTCTTTCTTTCTTTATCAGATTTAAAAAATAAATAACTTTATTTTCATTAATCGTTTAAATAACTTTATTTTAATTAATATTACGTTATTAATTATCTAACTATACCTTTTTTAACTTACTAATCAATATTTTATTACCAATTTAAACGCCATAATATTTAAGCTTAATAAAAAAAATTTTAAATAATACCGCCTAATAATAACTAGACAAAATGCTACCTAATTAACGTCAAAAAACTCCAGAATATATTACGTAACGTTCCTTTTTTAATTCCTATATTATATTAAAAAACGTTATTTCTTTTTTAATAATTTCTTTTTTTATGTAAAATAAAAAATTTTATAACTTTATTTCTTTTTTTATTCGTATTCGTTATCCTATTTATATCGTTAATTTTATCGTTATTACATTTATTATCATTAATCCAAATCCTAATAATTACGTTATTAATAACGTAATTTTAACTTTTTTAGCCCTTATTAATCAAATTTTATAATTTATTTTATTGCGCAATTTTCTTATTAATACGTATAATGTTTTAAATTACATAATCGGTTTAAAACTTAAATAATTAAAGCAAATTTCGATACCGGTTACCGTCTGTATTTATATTTTTTTACCGTTTGCCGAATAAAGCTATATTTTTAAATAAAATATTATACTTAAATAATCTAGGAATTTTTTTATTAATTAAAAAAAAATTACGTCGTTATTATAATTATTGGTCGTTTATTACAAATCGCTATCAAATTTACATAATCATAATCGTAATCGTAATCGTAATCGCGCTTTTAATTAAGATTTTATCCCTTCCGTTTTATAATCAAAAATCGAAAGTTACCTCGGTAATTAATTAAAGCCAATCTCCTTTCTTTAGCAGCCAAATAAATTAAAACGGGAAGATTTAATCCTAATTAATACATATTCGAAAAACGTATTACGAATAAGCCCAGGATTTAAAAAATAATAAAGGTAACGTAAACTGCATTCTAATATTAAGACTCGTATAAAACAAAACTATAAGGGATAAGTGGTAATGTTCTCGGTGTTAAGCCCGGCGAAAAGAACCGCTAGAAATACATAAGGGGTACTAACTAACCGATCAGTCAGGCCATGTGTCTGACCCTGCACCCTGCTCCATTTCAGTATAAGCGTTCGATAAGTTCGAGGCGGTTCGATAAGTAAAGGGTTATCGAACCGGTCGAGTACGTCGAGCTAGAAGTAATATATATATGTTCGTTATTTTTTTATAATTTAGATAATATCAGCTTGTAATATAATTTGGTTATCCAGATTACCTTTAATATTTGTTATTACTAGACGTAATTATAGCTTTAATTTATTATTTAGATTTTATTAGTATTATTGTTAAGATAAACCGTACGATTAGAGTTTAGTAGTTAGTTAAACCAGTTAGCCGTTATATTACGGTTTACGGCTATTATGAGCTTATATAAACGTACGATTAAGGCAGCCTTTTATTAATTGATCTTTTTTTTCCCAGGTTAATATAATAGCTTGCCTAAACTTTAATTATTAATTTTTAAAGCTTAAAAAAAGCCGCAATCCGTTATATGTTGTGGCTGAGCTGGCTAAGTAGCTGGTTCGCGGATTTTAAGCTTTTTATCCGATGATTTATTATAATTGTACCTTGACGTAACATTCCTTTTAATATATATCGGATTAAATATAAGTAAGAAAGGTATTTATTATTTACGTTTGGTAATATTAATAGTATTTTAAGTAATTAAATTATGTTACGAACTGGTTAACTATTTAAATTATATAAAAAAGTAAATAACCGTATATATTATGTATTGCTGATCATATTTAGTAGTTTGGAAGAATTTAATAAGCCTAATAGTAAACGTATTTAACGTTCCGTTGATCTGGCTTAAGGATAAGCATGTTAATGCAAGTTACTTAATGTTTATTTTCATTAGCCGTACTTAAGTTTTATCCCGACCGCTTATTTTTGCTAAGTACGGAATATTTATTGCAAATAATACCAACTTATTTAAGGCATTTTAAATATGTAATTTTGACAAAATTATATTTATATTGATTAATTTTAACAAGGTTTTAAATAAGGTAATATATTCGACAAGTTATTTTAATGCTTATATTAAAACGAAATAATGTTAAGTATAGTTATTATAACTTTTTTTTAATTAAAAGCTTTAAAAAGGGGTTTTTAGAATTTTTATTCAGATTTTTATAATTTCGATTAATTAAGCAAGAACATATGGATTATACCATTACTGGTTGCTTTAAACGTTATTTTCGATGGTGCTTTTTTGTTTTGTAATTTTTTATCTAGAAATTAAACCGAGTATTTAATTAATTTAATGTTAAGTAGCTTAGGTTTTTTTGCTAACGTAGGTAACGTATAATCGAATACCGGATAAGGAAATTTCCTTTTATAATATTGGTTTAATAATAATCCAATTTGTGGAGAAATCGCTTTAAGGAAAAGCTTAGCTTCCTTTTGAAGTATTATATAGCGATTTTTTCTGCATTTAGTTAACAAAAAATAAAGCTTAATTGTAAATTTTTTTTATAAAATGAGGTTAGTTAAATCGGTTGTTAAATATAAATTAACTTAGCAGTTAAATAGGTCGTCGAGAAGGTTAAACCCTTTATTAGCATAAACAAAATTACTTATGCCATAAATATTATAACGTTTAAAAACTTTTCTAACGTATTTAAAAGTTTCGATAAAAGGGCCGCTAATTAAAATACGGGACGTAATAAAAGTAAAACGTAATTGCTAAATTTTCGTTTATTATTAAATCGAAGCCGTAAAAATAATTTGTAAAGCTTTTAATTTTAAGTTTCCGGCTTATCCGTTAAATATACTTTTCGTAAATTATTTGTAGCTTTATGCAAAATTCTAGGGATGGATCGTTTTTAAACTTTAGACGTTTTATATATTTTAAATAATTTATTTCGGTAGCCTATATATATTTTTTATAATATTCCGCGTCTGTAATCTTATAATTTTTGATTTTTAATTTATTAAAGTTAAATATATAATCCTTTTTAGGTTGGTAATAACATATAATTACGTTAATATTACTTAAGGACGTAAAATCCGAATAAAAGCAGTAATATTTTCGGAAAATATTACAATTATTAAAAAAATCGATTAGTAGTATTATTTAAAGTTAAATGTAAATATTATTATTTTTTTCGATTAAACGTTTGGTACTTAATGAAGTATATTTATTCAAACTTACGTCGTTATCGGGGTACGAAAAAAAAGGCTGTATGTAAGGAGGAAAAGTTAAAACTTACGCCGGCCGTGCTTAATTAATCGTCCTCGATAATAGCTTAAATACTTTCAAAGTAATATCTTTATTTGCTAATATTAAGGTATTATTCGTTTCATTATCTTTAACGGAATCGAAATTTTTTTATGTTTTTAATAAACGTTCCTTTTCGTAAGCGTTCCGAAATTCGGTTTAATGGTTAAAATTATAACGTGGAATATTTAAGGATATAGGACGCCGTAAAAGAATAACCTTAAGTGCGGTTTCTTTTAACTTTTCTGGCTTAGCTAGTTATTTTAAGATGTTTCGGGCCGCTTATAAAACTGTAAAAAAGTTATTCGGATTAGGGATATCGATAACACCTTGATAATAGGAGCAAGGTTACTGTAGATCTCCGTATTAAGTTGTTAAAGTTGGGTTTAAGGGATTATTATGATGGAAATAATTGTAATTATTTGTAAGATGTTAAGTTAGAATAGTTTAACGAAGTTATAATAAATGTTTTTTAGGTTTTATATATCTAAAGGGGTGAGCAAAACGATTTAACTAAGAATCCGAATCGGCTATATTTGCACCCTTTTAAGCTATAATATTTGGATTTTTTTTTTTCAGGTAGAAAATTTAGTTTTGGGCCATTAATATGGCCGGTAATGTTAGGCCAGCTTTTAGGCCTTACTTAAAACCGTTATCATTTATTTATTTATAACCATAATCTAAATTCTTATTAAATTACATATTATTTTTATAAAACGATCCTAATCCAGGTAGATTAAAAAGAAGTTATTTAGATTTATATTTATACCGTTTATTTGAAAGTTATAAAAACGGTACTTATTTATTCCGGATCTCGGCCCAGCCAAAGTTTGTCTGCCTGACCACTTAACTCGTACGTAATTATCTAATGCGGCCTTTATTTTCAGCTTTCGGAGTAGTGGTAGCTGCTATTAAAAAGCGGTTTGAAATATTTTCTTATTAATCGCTTTCCAGTTTGTTGATATTACAGATGGTAGAGCATACCGGGAAATATATCCCGAACAAATAGTTATACGACCGGAGAGCATCGACGACTTTGGATATATATTCTCCGCTAATTACCATTAATATCGAACATCCGGAGATAATTAATGGTAGGTAATTAAGATTAATAGGTCCGCAGATAGCTTTCGGCGGGTGGTTCCTTCCGTACCATAGATACGCTTATGAACAGACCTTTTTACTTTTGAACTTTAAGTAAGTTTTAGTTACCAGTTCGTTGGGGCTATAGTACAAGCTTATTAAAAGAAACGCCGTAACAGGTATTTTAGCACAATATTTATCTCCTTTTCTTTTTTTACCCCGCTTTGCGGGAAGAATTTCTGGCTGTCTATTATATACTTCCGGAGGTTATCCTAGCTTTTAAAGATCTTAACTTTGTTTTTTTGTTCTTGTTTTACTTATTAAAAAAGATCGATAATGTTAATATAGGTGTTGCGGAATATTTATGGTATTTTGTTAACCTTTTTTCCAGTTTCATAACTTGGCCCAGTGTGGATTATCGATATATAACCTTTCGGAATCGAAGGGAGATTTTTTATATTTAGGGTCCGGCAAATAACGTGGCAAGATTTAATATTATCGGCCTTATTAAATTACGCCCGAATATCATTTTTCAAAACTTGCATATATCGGAGCCTGGTATCGTTCTCCTCCCGAAATTTCTTCTTGTTAGACTTTTTACCCTCTCGAGATTTTTTATCCTTTTCCTTCCCCTTAGCGTCTTTCTCATCCATCCCTTGAAAAATTTTAGTCTTTTTTAAAATTCGAAAGGGTATAAAGAGTTATCGTACTGAAATGACTTAAATGTGACGGCTGACTGGCTTAACCAACTATTAAACTCTAGTCGTACGGTTTATGTTGGCAGTAGTACTGTGGGAATCTGAATAATAGATTAAAGATGTAGTTACGTCTAGTAATACCAGATGTCGAAGGTGATCTGGGTAACCAAGTTGTATTACAAGCTGGTGCTATCTAGACGATAGGAAAATAACGAGCGTATATATGCTACTCTTGGCTTAAGGTGCTCAAGCGGCTTAAACCCTTGAGCTTGTTGAGACCTTTGAGCCCATCGCAGGCTCAATGGGCTCAAAGCGCCAAGGCCTTTGAGACCTTTGAGCCAGTCACGTGACCTGGGACCTACGTTGGAGACAATTCCAAACCTTCTCCGACCGTGCGTCTACAGGCCAAGCCCTTAGGTCATAACATAAAGGAAAGGAAAAACTTGTCCAAGGGGGTCCTGCCGTCGCTCGTCGATCTTTGTGTCGAGAATATTATTTTACCGATTCAGGAAATTCCGGTGATACTAGCGAAGGGCTTTCTTAAAAGAAAATATCTAGTTGCATTTAATATACTGCCGCTGGATCGACGAATTTCGAGCATGTTAAAATAATACCGATTAATTAATCGTAGAAGTGGCCGTCTTGCCCGACCCCGGCCGCGCCGACATTATAACATTTTGCGCGCGGGAAATTTTGACGACCTTCCGTTGTTTAGAGGATGGGGAAAATGAAAACTTTATTTCCCGCGGCCAAAGCAAGTCGTAACCGCCTATGAACAAAAAAAAAAAAACCCTTCGGAAAACAAATCTGGTAATATATTGTTAATGTTAACTTTAATCCCATTTAATTTCGATACGTTCGTTACGGAAATTTAATATTTTTTACCAGCAGCCTGATAGTATGTGGTAATCGTAATTGCGTAACCTAACGCCAAGTTATAAATAATTAAGAAGCCTAAGCAATTATTTTAATTCCAGCCCGTAACTGTCGTATATAGGTTCGACTCCGGGGCAGTAAGAAAAGGTTAGTACGATAACGACTTGGGTCCGAGAATAAACTTTTTAAGATTTGGGACCGAATGCATACATTAATACACCAACTTTTCTCTTATTGCAAATACTCTTCTTCCGCCAAGTTGGTTTTGTAAACGCGGCCGTGTTATAAGTAGGCTTCCGCTGCCTAGGTCTTTAGTTAATTCAGGCGTTATGGAGGGAATCCCAGCTTTCTGTAATGGCCTAAGATACTGGACTTGGTAACAAACGGCGCCCCTGGGAAGTCTTAATATTTCCCTATTCGCAATAACTTGTATACCGTTCTCCCAGATTTGAAGTTATTAATTAAGTGGGCGATATAAGCATAGGTTTAACCTTCGGCATGAAACCAATTTCCCGCCGTACCTATGGGCAACTTTTAAGGCATAATCGCATTAAAGAAGGCATACTTGTTGCGATATGGCGGAAATATTTATAAGTTATAAGGGGACTGAAGGTAACTGAAAGGGCTTTGCTTAAAGTAGGAGAAGACCTGCGAAGTTATAAGCTACGCGCCTTCGACAATCGCAATATCTAATAGCAGGGTGCCTGTTTCCTACAATTATCCCATGTACGGCCGAGTTTTTGCAAACAATTTAAGCGCCTTTTTATCCGCAAATAATTTGATGCTCGAGCTTTCCGAAAACGAAAAAGATAGCGAAGATGATACTTATTACATAGTTATACGTACCCGTTAGTATGCATTAATTAAATAAGTAGTTGTTAAAATATTTTTGTTTGGGCTGAAGGGGTAAGGTGTTAATGGTTTCAAAAATGGGTGGCGCTTTGGAGCGTGAGGTGGGGTCCCGAATTCCGACTTATTTATCGGCTTGAGCAGAAAATCCAGCCCAGCAAAGTAGAAAACTACCAGCTTCGTAAAAGTCTTTTTAAAAGAATCGGATCCCTGGAACAAACTGTTCAAGCCTTACCACGACGTTACCATTATGGATAGGAATGCTATAGTCTGTATGACATTCCAGACGCTTCCGTAATTCGGCCACCGAGGAGTGCTCCGTAAAACAGCGTAGGTAAGCGAACTAGTCCGTAGCGACTTTTCCGATACGAGGTAGGATCCAGGTTACTTGTCCCGGTTTTGCTTTAGCATTTGCAGTCGTTTCCACTCCTTACTTCGCGCCTTATTGCTCGGAAGCTCCAGGTTGTAATTTTGCTTTTCTTTATATCGGAGTAAGCGGCCAAAGTTCGTCGTCTTTTTAGGTTTTTTATCCTCGTTAATTCTTATGTTATGGTCGAATATAGTTGTAATTGGAAGATAGTCCGAATCGTAATCCACGGCTCGGTCCATTCCGTTTCGTATAACCCTTTCGACTAGGCTGGCAGTTAAAAGACATAAGTGGATCGTTAATCGGCCTTCCCCTTCCTTCTATGTAACTATGCCTGGTGCGAATGTATTTATCAAACCGTACTCTACCATCAGCTCCACGAATTCCTAGGCCTTTGGATCTGCTATCCGGTTAAAAAGGCCTTCCTAAAATTCATAATAAAGATTAAAATCGCCTAAAATAATTTACTTTCCTTATTTGTATTCTTAAGCTATCCTTTTTAGCTTAAGGAGAATATTTTATCTATTTTTTACTAACTGGCAAAAATTATATACGTTATAAAAGATAATCCGTTTATAGCTATCCTTATCGCCCAGGTTAATTATTTACGTACAAATATCGTTAAAATATTTTTTTAAATTACTATCTCGTTTGGTTAAGTTTTTTGTTAATAAATAAAGAAGTTTTCGCAGGTCCGTTTTTTTCTCCCTCGGATAGCATAAGTAGAAGGTACCTTTAGTTAGGCGATATGTAGTTTTTATAAATAAATTCCTTTATAGTTTCTGGACGGTTAGGATGTTATAATCTAGAACTTTCGGGTTCCGAGCATCGTTATTATTACGGTATCTTTTAATTTTCTAGCGTTATACTGTAATATACTAAATATTTATCTCGTATTTATAACAGGTTTATAATAATCCAAAAATTTACATATTAGCTACCGTATAGTTTTAATTACGAATTATTATTAACGTTTTTTAGTACCCTTTTAAATAATACTTTGATTTTAACCGGTTTTTAATTCCTTAATCTTTTATAAAATTCGTTCTTTTTATCGTTAACTATAACGACCGCTTTCGTATTGGTCCTTTTCGGTCCTTTTTTAAATAGGGATATGCTCCGAATAATCTTAATATTCCTGGGCCGGTCCGAATTCTCGGTAGGCACTTTCGGTTCCTTTACCCTTAAGTTTTATAGTAACTTCTCTAGGACGTAATAATATATTAATCGTATATTATAGACAGCCTTAACTTTAACCGCCTCCTTTTTTCTAATCGGGCAATATGGGCTCTAGGATAAGTATATTCCTTAACATACCGCGCATTTCCTCGGTACGGATCCATCCGTTCTAATTAGGCAATCTCGGAAATTATGTTCCTGCGCGCAAAAGCTACATACCGCTATTACTTTATATTAGGTTCCAATATGGCCGTATGTCTGACAGTTATAGCATTACCTCAATCGGCATCCTCGGTCGTATCTTTCGTACTGGATTACCTCGTCTTGCCAGATAAGTTCCTTTCGTCGATAATCTTATTAACGTCTTCTACTTTCGTAAGCTCAATAATAATAAAGGACATAAATTTCCCCTCGGCCGATTTTAAAAGCTATTCTTTGTAATTAATATCAACGTATAAATGTTTTAATTCGTCGTTAACATCTAAAACAGAAAGGCGGCAGCCAAAATAGAAAGGCGGTATTAAAAATGGAAAGGCGGTAAGGTAAAAATGTATTAAGTAAGCGGTACTCTATCTAAAAGTAAGTCTGATAACACTCATTTCTAACGACGTTCGCAGGCTTAGTATGGTAAAACGAGGATATTATTATATTTCGTGATTTTCGGGCACTGCGACCGATTACAATCTAGATATTAGCTGGTTACATTTATCGAGTTGTATTCTTATCATAAACCTTAAAAAGCATATAAGGTGCAAACGTCGAAAAGCGGAAGAACTTAGCGAATACTGTTGTTTCGAATCAGAGTGACCTAGCCCCACTTAGCTTCTAAATCAAGCACCTTTTTTTTTCAACACAACCGTTTAGTTTGAGTATATCGGGCTTCAAAGTGATATATCTTAACAACCAAAAGATTGTCAATATGCGACCATATATGATTATGTAGCCCTCGTTGAGAGCTATATTTTGATACCGGGTATACCTTTATAGCTATTATATTCGAAAAGCAACGAGGTTTTGGATAAGGTTTTTTAATTTAAACTTTATATATTTTATAACTTAACCAATATAACAGGTATAAAGATGCATCCGCTAGCATTAAGTAGCTCTTAACGAAGGCTACGTAATGCTATATGGTTATATGTTAACAATCTTTTAATTATTAAAATAATCTGCTTTAAAACACGAAATATCTAAAATTAACAACTTGGACAACTTCGAAAAAGTTTCTTGTACGTAATAACAATTAACAACAGCGAACTAAAAAGGTTTAGCAAGGTGTTGGCCCAGTACCAACCCCGCACTAAACCCTTTTAAATAAAAGGTTCCCCGCTATAAGCCTAAAACCACCACCCCTTTACTAATCTTTTTTTAATAAGGCGTTCCCAATTGCTATTATGTACAAGAAACTCCATCGAACTTGTCCAAGTTGTTAATTTTGGATATTTCGAGTTTTAAAACAGGTTGTTTTAACAAACCTTTGGTTGTTAATATGCAGCCATATATTATTATTGAATTGGGACAGGGCTCATCAAAGTTGTTGTACGCGGAACATCTTGATCAGTGCTTGGAAGAAAGAAATGTCGGACGTTGCTACTAGCTATAGGATGCCTTTGTCTGGAAGACTAGATACAAAGGTTGTCAGGTCAGCAATATATAGACGTCGCCGACCTACTGGCCATAGCCGAGTTGATTGCCGAGATGCCCAGCAGCGAAGCAGATGGAAACAGCTAGAAGCTGTAGCTGACGTGGCCTGCAGTAGTATGCAGCCACAGCTGCGGCAGCAGCTGCACCCATTCCTACTCCCCACTCCACTTCATTATGTAGCCCTCGTTAAGAGCTACTTAATGCTACCGCATACATCTTTATAACTGCTATATTGGTTAAGTTATTAAAGAGATATATAGTTTAAATCGAAAAATGTTATTTAAAGACTTATTGCTTTTCGAATATAACAGCCATAAAGGTATACTCGGTATTAAAATGTAACTCTCGACAAGGACTGCATAATTATATATAGCTTCAAAACGGGAGCTTCCTGCTTGCTAAGGTATATCGTTTTGAAGCGTGTTCAAAGTTGAAAGTTGGTATTACAGGAATAGAGGTTTCTGTATCGAGGAGGCTAACTGCTAAGGTCTAGCGCAAACCTGTCACGGTTAAACTCCGGACCAGGAAGCTTGGCCTTTAAAGTAATCTAATTAATTTAGGTAATTTGACTAGATTATATAAATTACATAAATTTACGATATATTTATTTTTGGAAAGTTAGATATATAACGAACTATTTTTTTCTGTAAATAGCCTTTAGATAATTTCGTTCCTTAGCTATTAATTTAAGCCTTTAATTAAAGGTATTATTTTTTTAATTAAAGGAAAAGTCCGTAAATCTTTTTAACGAACAAACTTTTGAATTATTTCTCGCCTTATTGTTACCTGCAAATCAAGACTTTATTTCGGATAACCCACTAATTAAGCGGTCGGAACTGGATGTTATTATCCGCAGGCGAGGAGCGGGCGGGTAATAACGTTTTAAAACAAAAGTATAATACGTAGCACGCCTGTTACCGCCGGTTTAACGACTGCTTTTAATTTCACCGCGATACTTACCGAGATTAAGGATAGAATTAATTGGTAGACTTACGAAAGAAAAAGTAACGAACGTTTTTTAGACGTAATTAAAGAATTTACCTAAAAAGGATATAATCGTTTATACGGACGGTTTTTAAAATAACCTTTAAGTAAGATATAAATACGTTATTTATAAAGGTAATAAATTATTGGGTATAAAATGAAGAAAATTATATCCGATTTTTATAATTTTCGAAGTTAAAGTTATTGGTATATGGAAAGGGTTATAGTATGTACTTAACCCGTTACCAGATGTATTAAGGTAGCGTATTTAAGTATGTTTAAATAATACCGCGGCGATTTGGGGTTTACGTATTAACGCGGCGGCGTCGTCGTAATAAATTTATTTTAAATTTTACGTAAAGATAAAAACGTGCGAAATCCGGGTAAAATAATATTTTAAGTATTACGACGTTTCCGGAAACAAATTAATAAACGAATTAGTTAAAACCGGTTCGAAATTATACGAAATAAACGAATATTATACGATTCTTATTTATAAAGTTAAATCGTTAATTAAGCGACGAATAATAACCTTTAAAAGAATAATAAGATAAGAGCAAATCGAAATTATTAAAACGTTACCACGAATAAAAGTTAAATTATTATATACGTTATTTAAAAAAGTTAAAAATAATAATTAAATTAAAGTTATATTATTTTTAAATAATTCGAACGGAATACGGTAATATTACGTAATATTATTGCAAGTTTAAATACGACCATACGGAATTAAATTAGTTTTACGGTAATAAAAAAATATTTAATACGTTATAAAAAACGATTAAAGATTTTAAAATTTGGCCGAAATTACCGCTTAAAAAATTATACAAGTAAAAAGTACGTAATTACTGACGGAAAATTCATAATTTTCCGCGAATTTATTAAGGTTATTAAACTTTACAGTATTATTCATATATAATAACGTTAAGTAATATTTAATGGTAGAAATAAAGAAGTTATTTATTTATATTATTATTAATACCATATATAAATACGTAAATTAACGGCTTAACCGGACTTTATTATTACGATTTCGATTCGAAATTTAACATAGTAACCCGAAAGCTAAAAGTAAAATTACTTTTAATTAATATAACGATATTACTTTCCGATAAACCGTAAAGAAAATATATTTAAAACCGCTTATTAAAAGCGATATGTTTTAAAACGAGATTTGCTAAATAGGTTTCTATATATAAAGTAAAATTACCTAGCCTAGTATGCTTAATATGCCCTAAGAGAGGCTTTGAGATAGCCGCGTTACGGTAGTCCCCCCGGCGTTAAATATTATAATAATAACGACCACCCTATTTCGGATACTGCTTATACCTCTAGATAGATGTATAATAGGTTCGTTATACATATAAACCGGCCGAGAATTAAGATTTAGGGTTAATCCTTAAAGCACCGCCGAAAACACTGGCTTTTTCTCTAGGTAAGAGACGTTTAACCCTTATCTTTGTTAGCTTATTCTTTATCGAATCAGGTCTTTAAAGGGCAACATAATCTTTTACGCCTTATAACTGACTTGATATATCTCGAATCATCCTTTAGATAACGAAAGACTGGGGTCGAAAATATAGCTTAGTAAGTTTTATTAAACCTTATACATTTTAAATCTTATGCGCCTTAAAGTTAATAACATTTAAGCGCTTAATAAATTTATATCCTTAGAAAAAAATTAAGGGGTAATTTTGTTGGGACGTTTTGCTTTTTTATGCTTTAACTTAAATTTTCGTATATTAGCTTTAATAGGTTAAAGAGCGTTCAAAACTTAATCGTTTTATACGGCAAATTTTATTAAAGGCTACTATAATTCGAAAAAGAAGCCGCTTAAGGTATAAGTTTCTAATTTAATATTAAGGTATAAATATTAATTTTATATTTTGTCGATTCCGAATATTTTTTATTATTTTATTTAATTTTTTCTTTATTATATTCGATTATATATTTAATATTTCTATTAGCTTATCTTATAGTACCTTATTTTATATACTATTATTGAGATATTTTATTAAACCGCGTAATTCTTACAAATTTCCTATAATTACGGCGGTTGTTAAAAAACTCGAGCGACGCTGGACCTAGTAATATCTTTCGTATATAAGTCGAAAGATGCGTTTGCTGCTGGCTGGGAGATATTAATAGTTACGTTGGACGTATAAGGTGCGTTCGATGTTTTGTTTAAACGCAGGCTGTTAAAATAGATAAGGTGCCGAGGTGGCCGCTAAAGGTTCTATAGTTGACGGACTTTTTTCTTACGACTAGGGTCGTTAAAGTGCGTTTAGAAAAAGTAATTAGGGGATATAAATATAAAAGGGTATGGTGCGATATATTTTAAGGCTCGCCCTGGTCGTCGGTGTTTTATATGTTATATTTGGCGGAATTGCTTTAATAAAACCCTATGTTACGTTTCGATTACGTAAATAATTTTTACTTATACCGTACCTTACGGTTATTCGAAAAAAACGCAAGATTTTTAGCAAAGGACGTACGGTGCGTTTTTTAATGGAAAAATAATAATAAAGGTTTTTTAGTTCCGGAAAAATACGAAATAATTTATATTACCTGAAAGATAGATAAAAGTAATTCTTTAATAATAAATAACGATCATTTTATTATTTAACCGGTCCGAAAGCCGGAAAGAAGTAAGAAAAAGTTAATATTTAGGTAGTTAAATGTATGGTTCGACGAACAACTTATTTTTTAAAAATATGTAACGGAACGGGCCGGCAAAAATATAGCGTTCGCCTAGTATCTCCGTAATCTGGTTAATATTAAGCATAACCTTTTAGTTACCAGATTTCGTAAAATTATCGTAATACGCGTAATTTTTACGGCGTTATACGGTACGGAAACGTAATATTACGGTTGCCGTAAGCTGGACCTTAAAGTATTACGCTTACGGAAAAAGGAAGTTAATACCAGAATGGGTTAGTATATTGATGTCCGATAATAAGCATTTATTTAATACGCTGTAAAAAGGCGTAGGTTACCTTTAATTAATGGCCCGTAAGCTTAATTAACGACCTAGGCTAGGAGAAAAGTGGGAGTTGTACTTAAAGATGTTAATAAGTAATTCTTAAGTTTTTAAAAAGTTTTTCGGAGTAATCGCCTTTTATAATAATATCTGCCCCCGTTAAAAAAGGAAAAACAAAAGAGGTGGCGTAAGGAAGAAAAAAACGTAGTTATAAGCGGAGGTTTAATAACGAAATTAAGGGTAAAGAAACGGTTTTTTAGTTTTTAACTTATGGGATTTTTTTATTTATTATATTTGATATACGCTGCAACGCGTAAATCGGAGTTTTCCGGAACGGAATATATACGGTTTGGAAAGGCCTTGGTAAGGACGGAATCTTTTAAGATTTATATAATAATAGAAAAATAAAAGTTGAAGATTATGCTTATTTAGCCGTAAGAAGTTTATAGTTTAAATCACCTTTAGCGATATATTTTCGGACTGAATTTATTAAATGGGTGTCTGTATATTATTATATAAAGTAAAGCCTAGCTTACTACTCCTTTTAAGCCATTATAAAGACTTCGGAGCAGCTATAAATTTATCTTTTTAGCATTAAAAAATAACAACAATAACAACAACAACAACAACAACAACAATAATAATAATAATAATAATAATAATAATAATAATAATAAAAATAATAATAATAATAATAATAAAAATAATAAAGTAGCTATATTATACTAGCTACTATTTAAACCTGTTATCTTTGTTAATAAAAACCTTGTTTATTATCTTTTATATTTATTATAATCTAATTGTTCCCTATTTTTATAAGTTTAAAAGTGAGTATCAACAAAGTATAAGACTTTGTATTAGGCATTAAAATAGTTGCATTTTAGCTGCTGTAAACTTAACTAGAGAACGAAAGAATTTTAATACGAGTTTTTAAGTAGTAAACGTCTTTTTAAATATATAGCTTTATAACCGAAATCTGAAAAACAGCTAACGTTATTATTATTACTATAATTGGGCCATTATTAAGGGCCGTAATAAGGTTTAATATGAAATAATTTATTTATTTAATAATAACAAGGTATATATATAAATAAAAAGATTTCCCCCAATTGATTTTTTAATATAAAGAATAAAATTAAAAAAAAATTAAAATTCTTAATATTTAGCGTATTTAAAATATACGTTATTTAAATTAAATATAAAAAATACGAATAAAGATCAAGCGAAATATTTGACGAAATAAAAAAATTGATATTTAAACCCGCCCGGATCCGTAACCGACCGTAATAATCCGTACCGTAACGGCCAAATATTTAAACTGATAATTAAAAAATAATTAAAAAAAAATTTATTTATTAAATTTTTTTTTTAAATTACAATAATCGTTAAAAAATTATTAAAAAGTAATAAATAAAAAGTTTTTTTTAACGATATAAATATTAATATAATATAAATATTTATTATAAAATAATTTCCGTTAAGCGAAAAAGTTATTAAATTAATAAAGTTATTATAATTTTTAAACGTTAAAACGTATACGTCCGTTATTATGTTTTACATTTTAACGGTATTGTCGTTCGAATCTAATATTAATTAATTTTCGTCGGGTAAAAAAGTTATCGAATTAATATAGCCGCCATAATTTTCGAACGTTAAAAAGTACGCGTTCGTCGTTACGTTTTATATTTTAACGGTACGGTTATTTAAGCTCGACGTTATGCGGCTTCCGTTAGGTAAAAACATTACGGAATTAATAAAGCGGCCGTAGCCTTTAAGTATCGATAAATATGCGCCCGTTGCCGCGTCTTAAACCTTGACGGTACGGTCGTAAAAGCCCGATACCAGGCGGCTCCTATCGGGCGAGAAAGTTATTAAGGTGACAAAATGGCCGTGGCCTTCGAATGTCGATAAGTACGCATCCGTCGCCGCGTTCCATACCTTAACGGTGCGGTCCTAAAAGCCCGATGCTACGCGGCTTCCGTCGGATAAGAAGGCTACCGAGGTGACAAAGTGGCCGTAGCCCCCGAGCGTCGATAGGTACGCGCCTATTACTGCATTTTGCACCTTAACCGTGCGGTTTTAAGAGCCCGACGCCAGGCGGCTTCCGTCGGGTAAGAACGTTACCGAGGTGATATGGCTGCCGTAGCCTTCGAGCGTCGATAGGTACGCGCCCGTCGTTACGTCCTATATCTTGACCGTGTAGTTCTTAGAGCCCGACTTTAAGCGGCTTCCGTCGGGCGAGAAGGTTACCGAGGTGATATTGTGGCCGTGGCCCTCAAATGTCGAAAGGTACGTACCTGTCGCCACGTTTTATACCTTGATCGTGCGGTCGCTAGAGCCTGACGCCAGGCGGCTTCCGTCGGGCGAAAAAGTTATTAAGATAATATAACGGCTGTAGCTTTTAAGCGTTAAAAGGTACGCGCCTGTTCCCATATTCCGCATTTTAATTAGGCGGTTTTAAGAGCCTAACGTTACGTGGCTCCCGTTGGGCGAGAAGGTTACCGAGGTGACCCTGCTGCCGTGACCCTTGAACGTTAAAAAGTATGCGCCCGTCGTCACGTCCCAGACCTTGACGGTGTAGTTGTAAGAGCCCGACGCCATGCAGTATGCGCTCGTTGTCGCGTCCTATACCTTAACGATGCGGTCGTCCGAGCCCGACGTTACGTAGCTTCTGTCGGGCAAGAATGCTACCGAGGTGATAAAATGGGCGTGGCCCTCGAGCGTTAATAGGTACGCGCCTATCGCCGCGTCTTATACCTTAACGGTGCGGTCTTAAAAGCCCGACGTTAGGTGGTTCCTGTCGGGCGAGAAGGCCACCAAGTTGATAAAGCGGCCGTGGCCCTTAAGCGTCGACAGGTACGTGTCCGTTATTACGTCCTATATCTTAACCGTATAATCGTTCAAGTTTAACGTTACGCGGCTTCCGTCGGGCGAAAAGGTTACCGAAATAACCCTGCCGTCGTAATTGTCGAACGTTAATAAATACGCGTTTTAATTATATTTTATAACCGGTTGTAAAATTAATTATCGTAATTTTTCGTTTTAAAAATAATGTCGTATTATATTACAAAACGGGTTAAAAATAAACGTTAATACGTATATTTAAAATAAATTATTTTCAATTAATAATTTATTATATTAAGAAAATTAAATTACGTTTTAAATAAATTCATTAATTACGTTTTTTTTTATGCTAAATATTATTAATAATTATTTATATAAAACTTACTATTAAATATTTATTTAAAATAATCCGTTAAATTTTAATATTATTAGAAAATTTTCCGATATATTTCCGAAAATATTAAAAGTTTCGAATTAATAAAAATGATGCCGTCGTAAAAATTTATCAATAATCTTATTATTTCGAAAGTTTTTATATTATGCTTGCTTATCGGGCTTAAATTCGGCTAAATAGTTAACTTAATAAACGTACGAATACTATGCGGCCGTTAATAGGTCGGGATCCGGCGGTATTACTTGGTTGGTAGGTAACCCCTAGTTATTTAGGCGGTATATGTTTTGTTATAAAATTTTCGATAAAATATCGAAAGATTTCGAAAATATGTCGTAATAAATAGTTCCGATTTTATTAGAAAATATAATATTCTTTATTATTCCGTTAAGAAAATTTTAAGTTAATTAGTAGATAATAAAAATATAATTTTTCCGTATTATAAAAAATAACCTATATAATTTTACAATCGTTGTTACGGCCTAAATTATACCAAAGGCCGGTTAAGGTAAACCGGACAAAGCATTAAGTTTTTTTAAGTAAAGTGGACGGTATATAATCGTAACAGTCGACGGACTTATAAGTAATATTTTAGATCTTTTCGTCGGAGACCTTGGATTTGTTACATTATCTGCTAGTATAATTCTTTTAAACCGGCTGGTACTTTTTTTTTAATCTTTATAATATGCCAACCTTATGCATCTTTAAGCTTCTGGGTAACTAAGTTTATTTAAAGAAACGTATTATTTGCCTTCCGTTTTATTTAGTCGTAAATTTAAATTTAAAGTTATATATTGTTTTATACGGCTGGAATTTTCGAAATATAATAATCGATATAAACGTTAATTGTATGCGAAACGTAGCCTGCGTTGCTTTTTAACTTTAAATTAAGCTTTATCTGAAAATAACCAGGTCGTAACTTTTGTTCGATATTAATTTTGTTACGATTAGATAAAAGTTACTTGATATAAGATTTAGGCGGAGCTTTCGTAATTAGGTCGAAAAGTAACGGAAAATCCGTTTCGTATTTGTCGAACGCGTTAATAATTAAGGTAATATTTGGGAAATCCGGATCTTGTAATAGGTTAATAAATATTTTGCGTAATGTAAACCAGGTATTTAAGCCTTTAAATAACGTTTTGTTTATACGGTTATATTTTTTAGTATATACGTTATAAACGATGGTTATTGGTTGATAAAGAGCTAGATTAAGCCGCGTAATATACCCGTCGTATTATTAAACCGATTATCGATGGCTTGGCAAACGAAGAAAAACAGAAGGTGGGTAATGTTAGTAATTTGTTTTTTTAATTCGTTGATAATGTTATAAAGTAATATGGTTTTGCCCTTACCCGAGTCGCCTTTAATTTAGAGCAAGTAATTGTTGGGGTAGTTGCGTTATCGTAGGAAATCGTAGTAGTTAAGAATTTAGCATTACGAATCTTATAATAGATTGCTTTTTATTTGTTTAATGGCTTTTTTGTCGTGGCGGGGGTTGGTGGAGCGTAAGTTAGAAAGGTAGTTATTATTTGGAACGCTTTTTTTATCTGTTAGTACTAATAGTTGTAGTAAATATCCGCTTTTTACCGATATTTAAATCTTTTTTAATAGTAACATTTTTAACGTTATAAACTTTTTGCTTATGGAAATTTAATTAATAAGTACGGTCCGTTATCGTATTTCTTAAACCGCTGGTAATTTATTGGTACGGCGTATTTGTTATAGCCTTTTCATTATTTAAAAAAAAGTTACTTATTATTCCGGGGTGTTAAGGATTGTCGAAATAGTATAAGGAATGTATCGGACGCAGGCTAAATGATCAGTTCGGTGCTGTATTGGATAAGCAACTACTTGATGCCTAAGTATAATAGTCGCGAATAAAATGCGACTAGAGCTAGCTAAGAGCAGGGGTGAAACAAAGGCGCAAAAAAATGTCGCCGCGTACTTAAAGTATTACTATGATGTTAAAGCGTATATAGAGGTTTCCATAAAAGGTACGATAGAACTGTACTTATTAATTTAAATGCATAACGTTATATATAAATAGTCTGGAAGTATAAATAGTTTGAATGGTTTTTAGCATTTCCTAACAACAAATTTAAATTACTTAATTATAATAAGCCTTGATATAATGTGCATATTTGAAAGAAAGCTGTAAATATAATTAGCAAAAAAATATTCGATTAATTGGGGTCGATTTAAGGTATTATAGTTGAGTAATTTGAGTTTGTTATTGCGAGGTGCTAAAAACCATTTAGATTACTTATGTATCCAGACTACTTATGTAGAACGTAATATGTTTTTCGTCTTTATAGTATTTTGAAATTAATGCTTTAAACGTTATATGCGTTGATAATAGGTAAAGAATATGTTTACGATAAAAAAGAATAAAGGAACCTGTTATATACGTCTTAGCTAGTAACGTATTATTATATAGCAGGGCGTATATAATGCTAATGTTAATAATGTTTGCCGTATTAAAAAAGGTATACGTAAATGTTATCTGGTTTAATTTGGTTATAATGCGTAATTTGAAGGCTTTATAATATTTTTAGTAACGTTTAATTAAATATTTTAGTCCTATTATCCCATTAACCGGCAGCTTATTATATTATTTAGTTGGTAAAATCTTTACTAAATTTTAAATACTTAATTAATATTTATGTTTTTTTTTAACCGAAAGATTCCTAAAACCTAAGTTTTAAATTTTTCGGCCGACGAATATAAAAAATATATTTATTTTGTTGTTTTTATTTAATTGCATTTTTGTTAATGCCGCCGATATAAAGGAACTGGTTTCGGGATTTAAATAAGCGAATAATTTTTTGGTACAAACGGCGGCGGCTATAACCGTATAATGTTACTAGCCGTTATTTTTATGAAAGTTTGCATAATCGGAAATATTGCGAATAACGAAGTTAGAAAATTCCGTCGCTAATTTGATAACCTTTATTTCGAAATAAAGGACGTTATTTACGTTACGTACGGCTGCGTCCTTTTTAACTGCGCTTTTTATAATATTATTGCCTAAGGCGATTAATCCGTAATATATTTCGTGTGCTTTAAAATTACGGAGCAGTCTTTTAATAGTATTTAACCTATCGTATAACGACTAACTAGCTTAACCAACTATTAAATCCTAGTCGTACGGTTTATGTTGGTAGTAGTACTGTAAGAATGTGAGCAAATAGGTTAAAGGTATAGTTAAGTCTGGTAATGATAGATATTAAAGGTAATTTGGGTAACTAAGTTATATTATAAGCTGGTGTTATTTAGATTATAGGAAAATAACGAGCGTATATATGCTACTTTTGGCTTAAGGTGTTTAAGCAGCTTAAACCCTTAAGATCTTTGAGCTAGTTACGTAACCCGGGACCTACGTCGAAAACAAGTCTTAAATTTTCTGACCGTCTGGTTTTAGGCCGAGCCTTGAGGTTATAATACGATCTTTTTTTTCCAGGATTTTTGTCCTTAACTTTAATTTGTTTGTTGTATTTGTTTAGTAAGTAACTTCCCTTCCTACATATCATTTTTATGTTATTTTGGTCGCTATATTTAACCGTATTAAAAAATAAAGATTATTTAAGCGTAATAACGTTTTAATTTAATCGAAACCGATTAAAATTTTTGGTTTTGTTATTTTTTTTATATTTCGTATTTTTGTTATAAATTTAAACGCAAGGTTTGTAAGGTTTATTTTAATTCTGAAAAGTATTTTCGTTATATTAAATCTGGTAGTTCTTATAATTTATTTAGTCTTTTTGTTTTTAAATATTAACTACTTTTGGACGAACAAAAACGGCTGGAACGTAAAGAAAAATAAACGTTAAAGGTTTTTCGTTCCGCCGTTAATAAGTTGGATCGTTTTCAAAAATAGCGTAAGGTTTTATGCCGTCGTAGAATCAAAATGTTACGTTGTGGTATTTAGGATACAGAAGTAATAAAAAAGTTTAAACGGTTAAAAAAAGCGTAATAGTAATTGGAAACCGAACTGGCTGCTTTTATGTAGGCCGTTCCTTTTATTAATTAGTCATTAGAATGGAACGTATTTAACCTTAATATTTCCGGCGTTGATGGTAAAAACTTTTTAATAGCCGTTAGGTTTCCGTAAGGTTTTTTATAAGTTCCTATATATTTTTTAACTTTAGGTAATTCCTTTATTTAATTAGGTATTATTTTTTACCGTCCTTTTTTTAATATCAAGGATTTTCTTCACCTTTTATATTAGTACGTTTTCCGTTATCTTTTCCTCCGGTTGTATATAGACTTAAATCGTATCCGTTATTAATTTTAATAAAGAAATGTAAAAAATGGAACAAAGCTTAATTTTAGGAAATAGTTCTAACTGGTAATTATTTCTTAAGATTTTTTTTGCGACTTTATACGGTCCGATATATTTAAAGTCGAATTCCTTGTTAGGTTGTTTCGTTTGGATATTTTTGATAATTAAATAATTTTTTTAACTTTTTTTGGTTATAATATTTTTATATTTAGATACGTACGAATTTAAGTTTTGTTTTTATTTTTGTATATAATTATTTAAATTATTTTAAAATAAGAATTATTTTAATATTAATTAATCTTTTTATTACAAATTTCGGTAAACATTTGGCGTAAAATTAAAGTTGGCGTTAGTTAATATTATTTTAATACTTTCGTAATAGTTTATATTATACGTTATTTAGATTACAGGTAATTTTTCGACATAGTTGTTTTATTTATAGTTGATATAATAGCGTAAATAGGTTTTAAATGTTTGGTTATTTTTTTTTGTTGGTTATCCGTTTATGGTTCAAAGGTGCTTAAGAGTTTATAGTTTAGATTTAATTGTGCTATAAGGTTTTATTAAAACTTTAAAGTAAATATGGTACCTTTATCGAATACGATTTTTATTAAAAGTTTATATACGTTAATAAGATATTTTACGTTTATATTTTTGTTTAATGGTAAAAAATAGGAAGACTTTGTAAATCGGTTTACGATTACAAAAATGTTATCGTAATAAATACTCGTTATTAAGTTTTTTGATAATAATAATTTGGTAATAAAATTAAAAATAATTAAATTTTATGGTCGTTTTGTAACTGGTAATGGTTATCATTTTCCGTATGGTTTATGGCGTTGTATTTTGGTTTTGTTATATAGGTCGCATTTTTATAAAACCTTTTTTATTACTAATTTTATTTTGGGAAAGTAATATGTACGTTAGGGTTATTTTAAAGTTTTGTAGATTCCCGGGTATCCGTATAACTGGTCTTCGTATATTTCGCGTATTAACTCTTTTTGGTATTTCTTTAGTATTTGAGTTTTATCGGTTTTTTTGCCTTTTAATAATTAATTATTATATTATTAGATTTTTTCATATATATTAGGTATTATTTTCTTAATTGTTGCGATTTGTCGTAATTTTATATGTCCTTTTTTTGTTAGGTCGAATATTCAATGTAAGACTTCAAGGATTTTTTTTTTAGCTTTGGTCGTTTATTAAAAGCGTTTATTTTGCTGTTTTTTAATCTTTTTTTGTAAATAATAACGAAATCAAATTCCGAAAGGTATTTTACGTAACGGAGTTATCGTTCTATTAGTTTTCGGATAATAATAAACCGGATAAAGTTTTTATAATTTATATATATTTTAACTTAATATAAGTTTTCCTTAACGTAATATCTAAATTTTTTAAAGGCGTTAATAATAATTAGGAATTTCCTATTTAAAATAACCTAATTTAATTTAGCGTCCTTTAATTTATAAAAATAAAACGTAATAAGATGTAAGTTTTTTTAATTATCTTTATATCCAATTATTACGCTTAACGTATAATCTAAAATATTAGTTTTTAATACTACGAAACGATCTAAGTCGTATATAATTAGTACTAGCTTATTAGTAATTATATTTTTAATCTTTTAAAAAATCTTTTTTGTTTTAATTATTTATTAGAATTTGGCCTTTTTTTAGTTTGGTTAAATAAAGGTATCGTAATTTTGTTAAAATTACGAACGAACTTCCGGTAATAGTTAACGAATCTAAGGAAAATTTAGATTTCGGTAATTATAATAGGTACTTTTTATTTTTAAACTATTATTAATTTTTTAGGATTTATTTTAATATGTCCGTAAATAATTATGCACTTTAAATATAGTACTTTTTGTTAATAAAATGCGTTTCTTTTCGGCGTTAATTAAAAAATTAACGTTTTATAAAACTTAAAAGATTTCATAGATATATTTTTTATATTTCTTGCCGAATTTAAGTAAATAGAAATATTATCAAGATAATAAAAAATAAAAATATCGCAATATTTACGTAATACGTAATTAATTATCTTTTAAAACGTTACGGATACGTTAATAAGCTTAAACGTTATTATTAAATATTCATATACCCTATATTTAGTTTTAAAGGTTATCTTTTATTCGATTTTTAACTTAATACGAATTAAATTATATCTGTTTCGTAAATTTAAGGTAATAAATTACCTAATTCCAATAAAACGATTTTTTATTTCGGTAATTAAAAGTAAAAGTATGCGGTTTTTAATGGTAATATTATTTAATTATCGGTAATTAATTATCAGCCGTAATTTCTTATTTTTTTTGGTACGAAAAATATAAGATACTTTGCCTGTAATTTAAAACGTTTAATTTTTTTTTTCCGTAACTTATTTTCGAAATATTTTCGTAATATTTATAACTTTTGTTAATTTAGGTTTTATATTGGATAAAAGGTAATCGTTTTGTTATTTTTTTGAATTATTTGTAATTTTATTTATTATATTTTAATAATTTTGTTTCGATTTATTCTGTAAAAAGTTGTTCGTATTTGTAATATTATAGTAATACTTTTAACTATTTTTTCCGGCTTTTAAGGCTGGTACTATAAGTCGTCGTTTATTTCCTATAATTATACTTTAATTATGGAAATAATGCCTTATATATATCTATCCCGCTTTTTATATATATATATTATGTTTCTTAAAGTAATAAGGTTTTTATCATATTCTTCTATCTATATTTGCTGTTATCGTTATTAGTTAAGTAAAAAAAAAAAAAATCAATCGTTTAAGTTTTTTTTTATTAATAAAAGATAAAATAAATTCTACCTAGCCAATTTTTTAATTAATTAAGGCGTTATATTAATAGAGTTACTTTTTGCGGAAAAATACGTCATAATGTCGTATGAAAATAATGTCGAAATTAAATTTATTTTTGTCCTTAAACATAAGTTTCGAAATAATTAATTTCGTAATGAATTTATTTATTATTATAGGTAAATTTGGTACGTTTTATATTTTTAATCTCGTAAGATTCGGATTTATCCTTTTATGGCAAACATAATTCGTTAATTACTTTCGGTTTAATATAGTTCGAATCGGTTCCGTAATTTATTATAACGGTATATTATTTTTCCTTAATTCGTATTTTGATCGTAAACAAAGGAATTTCTATCCTTTTTGTTATCGTATATAAAGCTTTTTTAAAAGATATATATTAATTCTCTTTGCTTTTGCTAGCTTATAGCTTTTTTATAAGTAACGTTTTTTTGGGAAGTTTATACCTGTAATTATTTTAGTTAGTTTTTTTTGTCGGCGTAATTAAATTTCCAGTTTAAGGATTTTTTTCTTTACATAGTTGTATTTAATTCGTTAAGTTAGTAATTTATTCTTTAAAAGTTTCGGCTTTTTTCGACCAATTTATTACTGTAATCTATTTTTCGTCTGTCGTCGTTATCGGCTGGTCCTAATACCCTTAGCGTTCCTGATATTAGGTATGGTACTGGGCCATTTTTAGCAGGTGTTTTCCAATTCTTTTTTTATCTTTTATCTTTTTTCGGGGTTATCGGCATAGGCACGCCGGAAACATAAGCCACTTATTACTCCCCGTTAGGCCCTTATTACTATTTAATAGATCCATTTTTTTTACGTTTTAGGGTTATATTATTCGTAATAATATATAGGATCTTATTCGAAATAATTTCTTCGTTCCGGCCCGTTTCCTAACATTATAATAATATCGATATGGTTTTATATAGCCGTAATACGTAAATGCCTATATTATTTCTGGTTCTTAGAATCGCTTCCAGTTTGGGTATGAAAGTCGAATCCTTGTTTATATATATGTATAATTCGTTCTTGGATATATTTTTGTTATTTTTCTTTTTACGGGCAGTAAGTTCTTTTATAATAGATGGTATATAATTTCCTATATCGATCCGGCTTTTCTGGATATAAGGCTTCGTTTTAACTTCAATACTTTTTAATTTATTGATTTAATTCCTATTATTTTTATCGTTATTAACCTTTTTGGTTATATACGAGATATTAGTTTTTCCGGTATTAACTTTTTTAATTCTTCGTGTTCCTATAGTTATTAGGTAACTATTGGTCTAGTTATGACAGCGCGCTGTCGGATAATTGCGGTCTGGGAAAATATTTTGACTTTCCGTAACCTTTTTCGTATTTTTAGGGGGAGGTTAAGGTTTTTTCTTTTTCTAACCATGCCGAAAATAACGGTTTTTTTGTTTCTTAGTTATCCTTTAAGTACCGGGGTTTAACCGTTACGTTATTTTTTAGGGGCCATATACTAGTTCCTAATATAGCTTATTTTGTTATAGTTATAATATTTAATTTAGTTCTAATTTTTTTAATACGGTTCCCAGTTTTATAAGTTTTAAATGTGCGGTAGGACATATTATTTTTTATAAGGTGCCGGAGTAAATGGAATATTTAGTTTCATTATTATATTTGGCGTTCCTGGTTCTTTAAACGTATTGTTGGTCGTTAATTTTGATTGTTATTTTAATATAATCGGTTAAAAGTTTCAGTTGGTTTTTTTAAAAAAGCTTTTTTTAGATTTTTTCTTTTATGCCTTTGAAAAATCTGGCTATTAGGGACATTTATTTCTAGTTTATTTTCGAAATTAATTAAATAAACGTAATATGTGACGGCTATGGGCTTAACCAACTATTAAACCTAGTCGTACGATTTATGTTGGCAGTGGTATCGTGGGAATCTGAGCAATAAAGGGATAGTCACGTCTGGTAATAGCAGATAACCGTAGGTAATCTGGGTAACTAATTATTATTGAAAGCTGGTGCTATTTAAGTTATAGAAATAATAAGTATATATATATTTGTTTTGGCTTGATGTATTCGAACTGGCTCGATTCATCCATAGTGGTCAAGTCTTGTTAAGCCCGTCGAGCCCGTCGAGCCCGTCGAATTACTTCCCTTGCTCGATTAGCTCGAAACGCCAAGCCTTATTTTTTCCATTAAACTTATCAAGCCGGTTACGTAAGCCAAGACCCTTTATTAGAAATATCCACACATTTTCCGACCGTCTGGTAATGGGCCAAGTCCTTAGGTTATAATACGATCTCTTTTTTTTTAAAATTTTTATTTTTAAAAATTAATTTATTTATTATATCGTTTAATAAATAACATTTTTTTTATTATTATTTTGTTTCATAACCTAATTATTATGTTTAATTAAATTAAAAAACAACGATTTTATCGTAAACGTAACAACATTTTAATTTTATCGGAAAAAATCGACCGTTTTAATTTTAATATATTTTTTAAAATTTTTTTTTTCGTTATAAATTTAAAAACAAAATTTATAAGGTTTACTTTAATTCTGGAAAATGTTTTTATTATATTAAATATATTAATTTTTATAATTTTTTTTTATTTTTTGAAATTAAAATATCGGAGGTTAATAAATAAAAAAAACCAACTAAAATTTTAAAAACGTTTTATCGAAAAAAAATTATATAAAGTTTAATAATATTTTAACGAACTGTTTAATCGTTTAGCCCGGTTTCGGAATTAAAAAAAGTTATTGCAACGGTGTAAAATTAAAATATTACGTCGGGGAATTTAAAGTACGGAAACGATAAAAGAATTTAAGCGTTTAAAACGGGAATAAAGGTAATTAAAAGCCGAAATAATTATATCCGCGTAAATTATTTTTCTGCTAATTGGCCTAATGTTAAGGGAACGGATTAAATACCGTTAAATAGCATAAATTAGAATTTTAATTTTGGCGGTTCCGACGTTATTAATAAAAGTTTTTTAAAAAACGTTAGGTATTCGTAAAATTTTTTGCAAATTTTTAGATATTTTCGGAATTTAAACAATCTTTTTATTTAATCAGGTACTAAATAAATCCGTTTTATTTCCGTATATATAAAATTTTTTTTGCTTCGTAAATTAATACATTTTTTATAACTTTTTTTTTTCGTTTTATATTAACTTTAATCGTATTTATTATTATTTTAAATAACAAAATATAAAGAATTAAATAAAGTTTAATTTTTAATAATAATTTTAATTCGTAATTATTTTTTAAGATTTTTTTAGTAATTTTGTATGGATTAATATATTTAAAATCGAATTTTTTGTTAAGTTACTCAATTTAAATATTTTTAATAATTAAGTAAATTATTTTCCTTTTTAAAAAGGCTAATTCTTTTCATTTCTTTTAGTTATAATATTTAATTTTTTGGTTACGTATAAATTTAAGTTTTTTTTTTCATTTCGGTATATAATTACTTTAATTATGTTAATACTAAAATTACTTTAACGTTAATTAATTTTTCGTATAAATTTTTATAAATTTTTAACATAAAATTAAAATTAATAATTATTAACATTATTTTAATATTTTCGTAATAATTAATATTATAAATTAATTATATAATTAGTAACTTTTCGATCCGGTTATTTTGTTCGTAATTAATATAATGTCGTAAATACGTTTTTAACTTTTACTTGATTTTTTCCGTTTATTTATTTATTTACGGTTTAAATACGTTAAATAATTTATAATTTAATTTAAATTAAATTATTAATTTTTACCAAAATTTTAAAATAAAAATTATACCTTTATTTAATATAATTTCCTTTAAAAATTTATAAGTACTTAAAATATATCGAAAAAAGAAATATATAAATTATTTTATAACGGTATTTTCGTTATAAGATAAAAAATAAAAAAATTTCGTAAATCGATTAACGATTACGAAAATATTATCGTAATATATTTTTATAATTAAATTTTTTAATATAAAAAGTTTAATAATAAAATTAAATATAATAAAATCCTATAATCGCTTTACAATTAATAATAATTATAACTTTTCGTAAGGTTTATATCGTCGTGTTTTTACTTTAACGCAAATATTATATTATCCTATTACTTTTTATACGGTTAATTTTATTTTAAAAAAGTAATATATCCGTTATAAACGTTTTAAGGTTTTTTATAAATCCCTGGATATTTATATAATTAATATTTATATATATTTCGTATTAAATTTTTTTTAAGTTTTTGTAGTCCTTAAATTTTATTTATTTATTATTTTTCGGATAAGTTATTATTATATTATTATCTACCTTAATATATATTAATTAAAATTCCTTTTGTCGTAATAATTCGGCGTTATCGTAAATATCTTTTAGATATTTTATTAAAAATTATTTGTTATATTTTAACCTTAAATTCCATGAAGTTAAATTATTTATTAAATACGCTTATTTTATTATTTTTTAATCCTTTACGATAAATAATAACGTAATCGAATTTAAAAAGATATTTTATATAACGTAATTATTTTCTAATTAATTTTTATGTCGTAAAAAAGTCTATAATATTTATACAATTTATACATACCTTAATTTAATATATATTATTTTTAAAATAATACTTAAATTTTTTAAAAACGTTAACGATAATTAAAAATCTTTTATCGGATATAAAATATTTTAATTCAGTTTTATATAACTTATAAAAATAAAAGGTAATAACGTAAAAATTTCCTTAATTATTTTAATATTTAATTATTATTTTTAAAACGTAATCCGAAACGTTAGTTTCTAGCTTAACTAATCGCTTTAGGTTATATATAATTAATATTAATTTATTAATTAAAACGTCCTTAATTTATTAAAAAACTTCCTATTTTTTTAATATTTATTCGTATTAATTTTTTATTAATAAATTTCATTAATAACATAACCATTTTATTAAAATTACGTATAAATTCTTTATAATAATTAACACATTCAAAAAATGTTTATATTTTTTTAACGTTAATAAATTATACCTATTTTTTAATTATTATAAACTGTTTAAAGTTGATTTTAATATATCCAAAAATAATAATATATTCTAAATACTTTACCTTTTATATATAAAAAGTACTCCTTTCGACGTTAACCAAGAAATTAATATTTTATAACATTCGTAAAAATTTATGGACATATTTTATATATATTTTTTAAATTTTCGAATAAATCAGGATATCGTCGAGGTAATATATAACGAAAATGTCCAAGTATTTTCGTAATACGTAATTATTTATTTGCTAGAAAGTTGCCGGTACGTTCGTAAATTTAAAAAGCATAATAAAATATTTAAAAAGTTCGTATTTAATTTTAAAATTTTTTTTTTTTCGTTATTTAACTTAATTCGTACTTAATTATATCGGTCCTTTAAATTTAAAAATATAAATTATTAAATTCCGTATAAACGATTCTTTATTTCGATAATTACTAATAATAAAATCCTTTTTTTAATAATAATATCGTTAAATTATTTATAATCGATAACAAATTATAATTTTTTATTTTTTCTTAATACGAAAAATATTAAATATTTTATTAATAGCTTAAAACGTTATATATAACCTTTTTTCCACTTATTTTCGAAATAATTATATAATACCTTTAATTTTATCTAATTTAAATTATAAATAAAGTAAAAAATAATCGGTTTGTTATCTTTAAGAATTATTTCGTAATTTTATTCTTTATAAGGTAACAATTTTATTTTAAGCTTAAAATAATCGCTTATATTTATAATATTCTGGTAATATTTTAATTATTTATTTTAGTAATTTTTTAAGTTTTAATAATAAATCGTCATTTATTTACCAAAATCGTGCTTTAAAGTTTATAATAATATGCCGTATTTTTCTAATATACCCTTTATTTATTACGTATTTTGTCCTTTTAGATAATAAAGTTTTTATCGTATTCTTATACTTATATTCGTCAACCTTATTAATTAAATATTAAAATCTTTTCTTATTTTACGTACAAAATTTACCTAACCAATCCTTTAATCGATAACTATATCGTAATTCTTTATTAAAATAATATCGAAATTAATAATCTATCTTTTCCCTTTAACGAAGGTTTTAAAGTAATTAATTTTGTATTTAACCCATCCGTTATCGTAACTAAATATCTAACCTTCGGCATTCTCGACCTTGTAAAAACTTTTCTTATTTCGCTATAATAACTATAACTTATTTACTACTTCCGGAACAATATAATTTCCATATATAACTCCGCAATTTATTATTACGGTATACCATTTTTTCTTAATTCGTATTTATATTATAATTAATTCTTTTCTTACCGTTTATATTACATACAAAACCCTTTTAAAATATTATTATTTACCTTTATTTTTTTTATTAACCTAAAGCTTCTTTATAAATAACGTTAATTTTTTAAATTATTTTCGAATTTTATAATTCGTTTTAAAAATTATTCGTTAAATTTTTATAATTACTATAAATATTTATCTTATCGGCGTAATATAACTTCTAAATAAATAATTTGCTTTTAAAAAACTTTCTTAATAATATATTTTAATTTTAAAACTTCGTTTCCGTAAAGAAAAATTATTAAATTTCTTTTTAAAAAACGCGTCGTTTTATTAAGTTTTTAATAAACGTTAATTAAATTATAAATCCGTAATTATTTTTTAATAATATTTTTCCATTATCCTCTAAAATAATTCCTTTTACGTTTAATAATTGCATTAATTATAATAATAAAAATATTCTTTTTAAATCAACTTTTTCCTTTTAACCAACTTTTAAACATTATTAATTAATTAATTTCGTCCTAAATTATTATTTTTTACAAATATCGGTATTACTTTTAATTTCTCGGATTATCGCTTATTTAATTATTAAAATTAAAACCTTATCGCTATGTTTACATAATCCGTTATACGATATATTCTTTATAACCTTCGTATATTCCGCATTAATATCGTTTATAATTAATAACATAAAACCTTCCGTATTAATCGGGCTTTTCTAAATATAAATCTTCGTTTTATTTTCGGTATTTCTTAATTTAAACGTTAAATATTACCTAATCGTTTTTTTTTTTAGTTATCGTTATAATTAAAAAAGTAAATTATATTCTTTAAATTCCTTTTATCCTTTATACTTTTAAAATTATTCCATAAAAATAAACTTACTAAAAATAACTTTTTTAATTATTATTTAAAATAACTTTTTAATTTGCTTTAATGCTTATCGTATTTTTAATAAAAAATTATAATTATTTCGGATACGAATTATATTAATCGTTTTTTTATTATTAATTTCCTTCCGATATTAATTTTCGGAAATTAAAATTTATTATTATAATTACTTTTAATTTTTATATTATCGTATAATATATCCTTTTTTTCCGTAATTATAATAAATAATTAAATCCTTTTTAAACTAAATAATCCTTAACTTTATAAATTTTAAATAAATTGCGTTTTCTTCCTTAATTAACTTTAAAATAACCTAATTTTGGAATAAGATATTCTTTTTTTTATCGATTTTTAAATTATCGGTTATCAATTTTTACGGCTTCGGCGATATACTTATTAAAACTTATAATCCGGTTTTCCTTAATTAATTTGTTTTTAATATTTTCTTTTAATCCTTTATAAAACATATCGATTATAATATTATTTTCGTTATTTCCGTATCCGGCTTTAATAACTAAGCTTTTAAATATTACAATATACTTAAACGTTAATTTTTTTTATCGTAATTAAAAAAGCTTTTTAATTATATTTCGGAACTTATTTTCCAAATTAATATAATATTTAAAAATTTCCTTAATAATCTTTTTTTATTAAATTTTTTATCCCGCCGGTAATTTCGCATAATAAATTTAAATTAATTTCAGGCATTTTTAATAAGGTAAGTTATTATAGCAAAAATTTAATTTAATAAATCTTTTAATTTTAAAAACCGGAAATATACTTAATTTAAATAAAAAATATTTGAACGTTTCCTTTTTTATCGTAAAGTTCGAACTTTTTAACTTTAATTTTAATAATTATTATAATTAATATTTCGGCTTTAAGTTAATTTTTAAATTATTTAACCTTATCCTTAAATCGAATAACTCTTTTTTAAATTATTAAATAATATTATTTACGATATTAATCGACATAATAATAATATTAAATAATATTATTAAATAAAAACTTATAACGGATAACGGTTATAAATTTTACTAATTATTAAACTTAATCGTACGGTTTATATTAATAATAAGATCGTAAAAATTTAAGTAATAAAAAAATAATTACGTTTAATAACAACAAATAACCGTAAATAATCTAAATAACTAATTATTATTACAAGATGGTACTATTTAAGCTATGGGAATAATAAGTATATATATATTTATCTTAGTTCGATATATTCGAACTAGCTCGATTTATCCAGAATAGTTAAATCTTGTCGAGCCCGTCGAGCCCGTCGAGTCACTTCTCTTGCTCGACTGGCTCGAAACGCCAAGCCCCATTTTCTCCACTAAACCCATCAAGCCGGTCACGTAAGCCAAGATCCTTTATCGAAGATGTCCACACATCCTCCGACCGTCTGGCAATGGGCCAAGTCCTTGGGTCATAACATAATATCGTAATTAAATGCGGATTTTCTTTAAATTAGGTTTTTAAGTTATATTTTAGCTTTTACTTTTTCGTTTATTATATCGAAAGTTTTTTGTAATATATTTTCAAACTTTTCGAAATTATGATATATTATCCGTATTTTAAGTAACCGTAATTTTGGTAAAAACCTAATATGTTTTTTTAAAACCGGTTCGAATTACGTAACTATCTTTTTTTTAAGGTAATTAATTACAAATTTAACTTTTGACGTATAGATTGTAAGTTAAATAAGGAAATAATTAAAATAAGTTCGCCATTAAGTAAGGAATAATTATAATTTGGTAAAGGTTTTATTAAACGGTTTTGATTTAGATAACTTTAATACCTTTTTTAGTTTTTTAGTAGGTACTAGCTAGATAAGTCGATCTTTTTTTAAAGGGCTTGTTGTCACGGGGTTTTTACTGTTCCTTTTAAGCCCTTCCTAGGCCGTTTTAAGTAAGGTAACAAAATTGCTATTATTTTTTTCGAATTAGGTAATACGTTTATTTATTATATTTAGTTATTAAAATACTTTTTCCTTATTAACGTTTGGTTTCTATAAAACCTTTTCGTTATCCGAAACCATAATATTTTCCGGAACTATATTAATAAGGTTAATAGGTTGCTTGTTAAAAGATATGATGTCGAAAATATTGTCTAAAGTTTGATAATATTACTGAATAAAAGCTTATAACGTATAACGGTTAATTGGTTTAATTAATTATCAAGCGTTAATTATACGGTTTATATTGACAGTAATATTTTAGAATCTAAATAAACAGGTTAAAAATATAATTACGTCTGGTAATAATAAATATTAAAAGTAATCTAAGTAACCAAGTTGTATTATAAGCTGGTACTATTTAAACTATAGAAAAATAACAAGCGTATATATACTACTTTTGGGTTCAGGTGCTTAAGCGGCTTAAATTTTTAAGATCTTTAAGCCAGCTACGTAACCCGGAATCTGCATCGGAAATAAATCTTAAACTTCCCGACCGTCTGTCTTTAGGCCAAGCCCTTAAGTTATAACATATCGTATTTTCATATATAATATTATAAAAAGCGTATAAATAATCCGCTTTAAATAAAACGTTAAACTTAATTAGCGGTCGTCGATAGATAATAAGGCGTTATCCTTTTTGCAATATCGTTAATAAAAATTTGTCGAACTTATTTTCGTTAATAAAATGATTTAACCGTATTATTTTAATAACGTTTTTTAAATAAGGCGGCGGCGGTTATAAAAAACCTTTAAAAATAAAGTTACTAATAATGTTTTTTCTTAAGTTATATTAAACGATGCCGCCGTACTGCCCGTCAAGCATGCTTATAATTATATTACCTAAACGGATATAGTATTTATCGATTGAACGCCTTTTTTAATACTTATAAAAAATTGCTATTTAATAAAAAGGAAGATTTGCGTTAGATTGGTAATTACGGTAACGGCGGAACTTTTTTCTTAATTGCCGAAAAGATATACGAATACAATATTATATCCGTTAAACGTACTAAGAACGTGAATATTTAAATCTTCTTATTAACTTCGTAAACGCGGATATTCTCGGTTTAGTATATAACGGACGGCGTTTATTTCGAAAGTTATAGTAAAAACTATAACGACGGCGTAATTATTATAAAAATTTAAATTTTTTTACGTATTTTATATTATACTTTGTTTAACGCGTTTAATGGTTATAAATACTTGGTAGAAATTATAATAGCATATAATATATTATTAAAGTTATTAATTAACAGATATAACTCGAAGCAGTTTTTAAATTAAAAATCGTAGGAAATTAATATAAAGTCTTATTTATTCTCATCATAAACCGAAATCAAGTAACGAAATAAGTAGAGGAGATACGGGATTAATACTGTTGGGCCCGTACGATTTTGCATGATAAGGTTGAACTTACAGCTAAGGAATACTTTATAAGACCGCCATTCTTTATACTTACAAAAGCCGGAAGTTATTATTACAATATTAACGTACGCGTTCTTTTAAGTATATAGACGACGAGAAGCCACGTGCAGCGGGCTGAACCCAAACCCAGTCCCTGACTAATTAGGGACTCTGTATGCGTTATACAGACTATAAAATAACAGATCGAGACTAGACGTCCTACTTTGATCTGAAAGTAATATGCCGCCCGAATAGCGATGGCTACCAGTTGGTCCCATCTGTCAACCAATAACAGGTATGAATAACGCCTCCTTTCAACTTTCATCCAATTTAAACGGGCTGCA